>CM052202.1:16590043-16605086 GCA_028455805.1 Lasioglossum figueresi
TTTTTTAATTTTATTTGTTCCATATTATTTCTGCACACAATTTGTAGTGAGGTTGACTGCTTTAGATATAGTTGATCAAATCTTTTTAATGCCTTTAGTGCGGTTTCTTGCCCTTCGATATATTCAAGTTGATTGTTCGTTATGAAACTGTATATATAGTTCATCGCTTTTGCGTCTTTAATCTTCCATTCTTCATCTTCATCAGCGGCCGTTTTCTCTCTTATTGCTTCTCTCTTCATTGCATTGTTTAAATTCCATAAATTTTAGGATTCTCTTCTTCCAGCTTGGATATTCGGACCGTCATTATATCGTCAACTTTTACGAACGCCATGTTCTTTTTCTTTGTCCTCACGGCCACGTTTTCACTAGTGCTTTTCCTCACTACTTTTAACTCTGTTTAACTTAATATTTCCACAACCACGGTCTGCTACCATGTTAGAATAATTTGGTCAGGGATCTTGGAAAAATTGTTGAAGCACTTGGGATAAATAACTTTAATCTAGTAAGAAAGAATTACACGTCTTTGCTGTTTAGCAGTCATCACCGAAGTGATTAGTCACGCATACAATACGCTCTCTCCAATATATATTTAGTATAACTGTTCAGAGGTGTCGCTGCCCATTGACACCACAAAAGTCGAATGTACAATGTATTCAACACGCACTATCCCTTTCTTTTCTATATACTCTGTGAATCCCTTTGATAAATATTCCTTCGCATTGTCGCTACGTATTTTCTTTATCGGCTTACTATATTTCTGATTTTTCTTTCAGGATAGCTACTTCTATGTATCTTGTTTTTTCATCAATAAATGTAGCAAAATATTTTGCTCCTCCTAAAGATTGTGTTCTCATAGGACCACATATGTCCGTATGTATTAGCCCTAACGTGTCTTTTTCTATAGTTTTTGAATTCCTGAATGGTAATTGATGTATTTTACTGAGATCGCATACTCCGCATCTTGTTCCGTTTTGCGTAGCATGTTGAAGCATCTGCATTCCATCTACCATGCCTTTATCGTGCATTTTCCTTACATCGTTAAAATTTAGATGGCCTAGTCTCTGATGCCATCTTGTCAGTCTGTCATCTTTTGTACCTGTAAGCAGACTTTGTTGTTCGCTTGAGGGCTTCGCTACATATAAATCATTTTGTTTTGGTGCTGTTAGTACGACAGTACCATCCCTTCGCTTTATGACAGCTGCATTTTCATTGAATGTTACGCTACATCCATTTTTGGTTATGCTATGGACTAACATTAGATTAGTTCGAAACTCTGGTACCTTTTGTATATGTATTTTCTTTATTATAACCAACTCAGTGTGTTGTGTTCCATGGCTTGATTACATCTAACTTCTCGTCATTCACCTACTACTCCCGTGGTAGCCCGCGAGATGGCGTTGTCCTCGCGGGGCTGTAGGTTAGGATAAGAGTATTCCTTGCACACGTTCGCGCCACTCGACAGTCACCGGAAGATAGGCCGCAAGAGCGAGGCTCGACGTGCCAGCGGGCTACCGCCGAGACCTCACTCCTGACTGCTTGGGGGTGGGGGAAACCCAGTCCCCACAGACTCCCCCCCCCCCCCAAGTGGAACGAAAATTTTATTACCATATATATTTACAATATTTACAAAGTGAGACACACAAACGTGTCCTCTGCGAAAGGCAGATTGAACAAGGCTCATGTAGCGCAACTGAAATATTCTTACATAATAACGCAACGGAGTGTTGGTGTGCTTCGCACAACATACATAAGCGCAAGAAACATGCTGCATCGGACGATGCTTGTACAATAATGTACAATCGTGTGCAATCAACTAGCGCAACTACAAGAGTAGCGCAAAACGCACAGTTAAGTGTGTTACTTTTGTGAGCGCGGGTTCGGCTGGAACCGTACCGTTTTTCGCGCGTATGTTCTTAAAACAGGCTGAGATAGACCTGACGGGCCAGGCAAACTGGGGTTGCCAGGCGTTTCCGTATCTGGAATGTCCGTCAAAAAGAATGCTGGCTTCAGCAGTTCAGTGGAGACCGTACGCTCCTCGCCATCGACAATAATCACGTAAACGTGGTCTGTGACCCGTTTTACAATTTTCTGCGGACCGGTATACGGCTGTTCCAGCGCCTTTTTAGCCATACGTCGTAAAAATACATGAGTACAGGACTGTAAGTCCTTGAACATGAATGCTCGCGTTCTACAGTTGTGCACGACGGGCATCGGGCGCACATCACGCATACACTTCTTGAATTCTTCAAGGAAGACGTTGGGGTCAGGAGAATCATTCTCATACAAAAAGAATTCTCCCGGCAATCGCAAGGTTGTCCCGAACATGAATTCCGCTGGAGACGCCCCGACGTCTACACGCACATGCGCGCGCAGTCCTAATAGAACCGTAGGCAGAAAGCGCGTCCATTCAAGGCGAGTGTGACACATGATTGCCGCTTTAAGCACGCGGTGCCATCGCTCGATCATCCCGTTGGACGCGGGATGGTACGGAGTAGTCCTAACGCGATCGCATCCTATCAGCGTTAATAACGCAGTAAATAATCGCGACTCGAATTGCGCCCCCTGATCTGTAGTCAGCACCTTGGGCGCGCCGTACCGAGGCCCATGCATCGAACAGTGCTCTTGCAACGCTTGTTGCTTCGCGGTCCCTCATGGGCACCGCTTCTACCCATCGCGAGAAGCGATCAATAAACGTAGCACAATATGTGTAACCTTCCGATGACGGTAAAGGGCCGATAATGTTCAAGTGGACGTGATCGAACCGTCCATCGGGAGCAGCGAAGTGCTCTGGAATATGACGACAGTGCCGTGACACTTTGGACTGTTGGCAAGGGATGCAATTCTTGCACCATTTCGCCACATCCCTTGTCATGTTCGGCTACACGTAACGTTGCCGGATCAGACGATCCGACACCTTCGCCCCAGGATGGGCGGGATTATGAAACAAATCAAACACGTGCTTCCGAATAGCGCTCGGAATGTACGGGCGAATAGTCTCGCTCGAAATTTCGCAGAAGACTGCGACATGTTCCGGACCCCACAACAACTTTTTTAACATTAAGGGAAAGTCCGGAGAGCTATCGATGAGTTTTAACTGCTCATCAGTAGCCTGGAGCTCTGCAATGTCCTCGAGACTGATTTCGAGTGGTAGTCTGAGAGCGCTGACTCTTGATAACGAGTCAGCAACAACGTTTTCCGGACCCGGAATATACAAAATCGTTGTTGAAAACTGGCTGATGTACGACAACTGGCGAGTCTGCCGCGGAGATGCTTTCTCCGAGCGTTGAAGAAATGCGTACACAAGAGGTTTGTGGTCCGTGATAATGGAAAACTCACGACCTTCCACGAAATGTCTAAAATGCCTTACGGCTTCAAAGATAGCCGTCAACTCCCTATCATAAGCACTGTATTTGGCTTGCGCCGGTGAGAACTTCTGGGAGAAGAATGCAAGGGGTTCCCAGAGGGAATTTTCCCTCAATTGTTCTAAGGCTGCGCCCATTGCGAAGTCGGACGCATCAGATACTATTGTGAGCTTGGCACCAGCTCGAGGATGCACTAATAAAGTCGCCTTGGCAAGGGTTTCCTTGGTCAGTGCAAAAGCTTTCCTGGATTCTTCCGTCCAGGGGATTTCCCTCGTGTCCTTCTTCTTTGAATCGCGAAGGAACTCATTCAAAGGCGCTTGAAGGTGCGCCGCACGGGGAATGTTTCGACGATAAAAATTCGTCATGCCAAGGAATTGGCGAAGATCCATGTCCCGTTTGGGTTCAGGGAATTTCAAAATAGCCTCGACCTTAGACTCTAACGGTCTGATACCGGCCGAGTTAATAGCGTAGCCGAGGAACTCAATTTCGGCAACGCCGAACACACACTTGCTTGGATTGATATGCAAGTGATGCTCTTGGAGCCGCTGGAGGACCAAACGAAGATGTTCCTTATGCTCCTCTTCAGAGCGTGACGCAATGAGAATATCGTCAATGTATGTGAAGACAAAGTCGAGATCTCCGAGAACTCTGTTCAAGAATCTTTGAAAGGATTGACTCGCGTTCTTGAATCCGAAAGTCATGAATTTGAACTCGAAAAGCCCGGAAGGCGTTGTTACTGCTGTCTTTTCGATATCTTCCGGAGCCATGGGGATCTGGTTGTAAGCTTTAAACAGATCTAACGACGAGAAGATCGTCTTGCCAAACAAGTTGGCTGAGAAATCGTGAATGTGGGGGGTTGGGTATTTATCCGGGATCGTAATCCGGTTTAATCCTCTATAGTCCCCACAGATGCGCCAAGTACCATCCTTCTTTAGAACCATATGGATGGGACTGGCCCATGGACTGGAAGATGGGCGACAAATGCCCGCTTCCATGAGTGACTTGAATTCGTCTTTGGCTGCCTTCAATTTTTCGGAATTGAGGCGACGTGGCCTCTCCGTCACCGGAGGACCAGTGGTTAGGATGTGGTGAAACACATCCGCTGATTTTGATGGTCTGAGCTCAGAAGCTCCAACTACATCTGGGAATTCCATGAGGATCCTGGCAAGACGCGACCATGCCAATGCTCTGATAAGATACAGAGAGAGGGGAAGCAATCGCATAAATATTCGTGTTTGGATCTACCAACCGCTTCAAGCGGAGGCCCACTAGCAGTCCGTAATGCTTTAACAAATCCGCCCCTATGATCGCGTGTGGCACCGCTGCAATACAAAAGTTCCAATTGATCGGACGCCGCAAGCCGAGATCCAACGATCGAAACGATTCGCCAAAGGTGTCGATCGTTGTGCTATTCGCTGCAATTAATTGGAAACCCGATGGTTTCCCACGAATCAACGAGCTGGCTGGGACCAAGGAGAGGTCCACACCAGTGTCGATAAGGAACTTCGTCCCTGTCGCACGATCGCGCACGTGGAGACGGGCATTGGCGCTACAACCCTCCGATCCCGTCTCAGACACGGGAGGCTTGTCTAGTTTTCCAGTTTGAAGGACCCGAATTTGTCGCACCACGCCTTGCAAGACGTGGGGTTGTGCGGATACTTCTTGTGCGCGAAACACAACCTTGGGCCTGTAGGAGGATCCCGAGATTTGGAACGACCGCGTCGTGCAGGCGTTTCAGTCCGAGAACGTCGTCGCTTCAAAAATTCAACGTCTGTGCGAAGCTTGGCGAGATCCACCGAGATGCGTTTTAATTCAGCTTCAATGTTAAACGCGGCCGACGTTCGCGGAGCCTGACGCATAACCGCGGAAATACTAGTGTCTCGCTGGCCAGAGGACTCAGCGATCTTGTCCGCAATTATCGTAAGCTTTTCTAAATCGGTGCACCCGGTAGCCGCGAGAATTTCACGATGCCCCGGGGATAAATGGTCAAGGAAGACGGATCGAATGATCGCGTCGTCGCAGGTACCGTCGTTCAAATTACGCAACCGGCTCAACACAAGGGAGGGCTTGCCGTCGGACAGCACCTGCCCTTTCAATAATTTGCGAAGGTCCGTCTCTGGTGTCGGGCCGTACGTCGCAACAATGCATCTTTTGATCTGTGCATAAATGTCCGGGGGACGAGGGTTAAGGAGTATGAGGTCCTTTACGCACGACGCTATGTCATAGTCGATGGCCGCGAGGACCGAATCGGCCATAGTGGCTTCCGAAGTAATTCGCGCCGCACGCATTGTCCCTTCAGTTTGCCCGAACCAGAGAGCCAGATCATTGCGGTAAAAAGGAGGCATCATAGGGATGCGATAACTTTCTACGTGGCTCGCACCCGAGCCTGCGCTACTGCTCCCTCCAGCGCCCGCGTTGCCATCACCGTCCGGCATTGTGGATCGCTCGCAAAAACACGGAGAATTGTCAACCTAGCGCTTGCCGAATAAATCGAAAGATCGATGCTTTAAACGCGCTATCGCGTCGCACCAGCCAGAACACGGCGCGAAAACCAAATAGCGAATGACGCAATTAAATCGGACGCGTCGACGAATAAGGAATCGCGCATGGGCAAGATGGCGGACGTTTCACTGAAAACCGCGCCGACGATCAAAGGATCGTGCACGAACAAGATGGCGGACGCCGCACCGAAAAATGCGCCGTCACCGCGTGCCGACGAACAAGGGATTACGCGCCCGTACAAGATGGTGGGCGTCGCCCAGAGACTACGCATTTTTAATGTTTCAACGAGCTACCAATCGCGCACAAAACCACCTGTCTCGGAATCGGAAGAACTGCACGAGCGCGCACTAACACACACGAGCACATGGGAGCACCGGTGGCGATGAACGAAGACCTCGAGCTGCGACGTAGAATTTCCCTGGGGACCAGGCCAGGGGAAATGCACGACGCTCTCGCCGCTCTCCAGCTCGGTGTTGACGCCAACGGTTCAGCAGGAACGACCAAAGGCGCCGGTGACGGTGGCTTCACGCAAAACTCTCAACGGACGTCCTTCCTCTCCGATTGGAACAGCAACGGCCAACGTGGCGGGACCGTTCCAACTCCGGGCAGCCGGCTTGGCTGCTTATCCCCGCTTAGCGCTGGGGCGATGGTACGAATCGCAGTCTGATGAAACTGCACGGGGCAATACCGCCAATATGGCGGTCTCGTCACCACGAGGCAACCGTCCTTTGTTCAAAAAACAAACGAGTCGGGGTCACCACTGTAGGTTAGGATAAGAGTATATTCCTTGTACACGTCCGCGCCACTCGACAGTCACCGGAGGATAGGCCGCAAGAGCGAGGCTCGACGTGCCAGCGGGCTACCGCCGAGACCCCACTCCTGACTGCTTGGGGGTGGGGGAAACCCAGTCCCCACAGGGCCCCCACATAGAGATGCTGCATGTTCATATGACAACGTACAACAGTACCCACATTACGTCTTGTAATTTAATATTACTTACTTGTTTGTTCCTTGAGTTCACGTTTAACTTCACTTCCCCTTTACCTAGGGAAGAAGTACTATTGTCTGTAGCTGTGTATACCTTGTCCTTGTGTACACCTTGTGTTCTTCGTTGAGGATTTCGAACATTCTTTTATCTTTGCACATATGTGCAGTCGCTCCGCTGTCCAGATACCACTCGTTTGATGTGTTGGAGGTAGTATTCAGTGCGCTTGCTATCATTGCCTCCTCCGTATGGATTCTAGGTGTTGCGAACCTCTGCTTGCTCTTACAAAATCTGGCTATATGTCCAGTATTACCACATGCGTAGCACTTTTCATATTGTTTCTTATTGTAAGCATTTTGAGGCCTCTGCTTCTGAAAAGGTTCCCTGGGCGTTTTCCTCTCCTGAAAAAACTTTTTGTTTGATAATAGTGCTATCTCTTTGTCAGCGTCTTTTGACAAGTCGTTGTCTGTTTTCCGGATCTCCTCTTCCAGCAGTTTTACCTTTAGTTCCTCTAGGGTAGGCATTGTCTCTCGTGATTCTATCTTGCGTGACCTTGAATGACCTTCATAATAGGTCATTGTATTCACCTTGAAATACACTATCAGAATGTAAATAAAAAACCATACCGTTCCATTTAAAAAAACAGAGTTGACCTTCATATCTCCTCGACGTCTCCACGTATAAAAAAATTAATGACATCAGATTACGAGCCCCTCGATATCAAGTAAGTTTGGTCTGATCCTTTTTTTTCTATCTTCAAAAGCAAGCGATTTATTCAGGTGACCTGTTTTAGGTGCCGCACCCTGTATGTGCCAAGTTTCATGTTGATAGGTCAAACAGTTTCGAAGTCATATTTCTTTTTTAATAACAAGTTTTAGATCGTCTCAGATCCATAAGCCATATACATATAAGTATGTAGGTACATAGTGTCTATTACAAGCTTACAGATTTAACAGATTATAATATAATATAGTATAATCTTTCTATTATATAATATAATATTTCTTACATATTAGTATGAAAATACCTGATGTCTATTACGTAACTAAAAGATTATAAATGTATATAATTCCTTATATCTATGTTGATATTCTTTATGGAAGAATAAAGCTTCAAAGGATTCAGGTTTAATAAACGGATTTAATAATATAAGAAAAGATAAAATGTTAAAAGATAAAAGATAAAAGACAAGCTAAAGACTCTACAGGCATGCCAACCTAAAACAGTAATTATGATTGTTTGGTTTCCTTTTTTATACAGGGTTGGCACCTCTCAACGACTGGTTTCGTATGCCTAGTGAACCTGTCCGATAACATTTCAACAGCTTCTTTTCTGGTCTTTTTTGCAGCGAATACATTTGTTCTTGCTTCACCAGGATCATTATTATTCTTCATTTCAGCAAATTGAATTTTATTTTTATCATATGCTGCTGTTTCGTCTTCTTCTTTTAATGTGTCTATTAAATCGCCAATATAACTGTACTGGCTTGGCAATGTGTTCAGCATATAGTTCAACTTTTCTTTTTCACTAACTTTTGCACCCGTACATCTCAATGCATTTACTGATTTTTCAAAGTGTTCGAGAATGTGAGCAACGACCATTGCCCCATTGGAAACACCGGTTCTCGTCCGATCATCAGTTCCCCGGGAACCTTCAAGGGTGACAGACGTCGATTTTGGTTTCGACGAATTAAACTGTGATAAAGGTACGAATAGTAACAAAACTGACTAACAAAAAACCAATTAAATCAAAAGCAGACATTCAAATACTAAAACCAAGAAATAACAAATTCAAACACAAATACAAAGGCAGAAATAAGATACAACCAATACATAACCTCGACGCATCACAGAGCGGCTCACCCAATGGGGGCCAAAATGAGACAAACAAAACAGAATATAAACACGAAATAGACCTATACAATATAATTATCAAAAGGGAGAAAAGACAACGTATATCCAACACAATGGAAAACAACCAAGGTAATAATAGGAAAAAATACTTAACACCTAATACCGGAATTCCCTGCAGCAACAGTGATGTGCTTTCATCAGAAGAAGACTCGGACATGGACCACGAAAATGAAGAGACAAGTGTAAATGCAGAAACCACAACTAACAAAAAAACTACACAGAAAACAAAACGACCAACTCCCATCGTCATACATGGGAGCATCGAAAACCATTCGAAATTCACAAGCACACTTAAATACATACTTAATGACAAATACCACATCAAATATTACAAAGATAAAACAGAGGTGTTTACAACCTCGAAAGAGGACTATACTAAACTGAAAGAAGAATACCAAAGGAAGAAAGTAGAATTTCACACGTATACACTTCACAATGAAAGAAGGAAAACCTTCGTTATTAAAGGACTACATCCAGTCATGAATGAGACAGAAATAAGTGATGATCTTACGAAACAGAGACTTCTCGATACAAGTGTATACATGATGAAAGGCACAAACACACCCCTGTACATGGTCTCCTTACCGGCAACAACGAAAATATCCCTACTTAACCACAAAATACATTACATATGTAATATTAAGGTTACGTGGGAAGATTACAAGACCAAAAGAAGGGCTGCGCAGTGTCATCGCTGCCAAGAATGGGGTCATGCTACGTCAAATTGTTATGCGGAGCCTGCCTGCCTAAAGTGTGCAGAAAATCACCTAACAAAGGACTGTATAAAAACTAGGGAACAACCTGCAAAATGTGCTAACTGTGGAGGAAACCACCCAGCAAACGCAACAATATGTGAGGCATACCAAAGAAGAATCCAATGGGTATCAACAAAATCCAGACCGATACGACAGAAAGGAAGTGTTCCACACAACAAACAACTTCCTAATATAAATGATGAAGCTACGTTCCCAAGCATAAGGAGGCACCACAAAATGAACACATTAGGAAACCAATGGACAAATACGGAAATCACTGAAAATACATACGCTGCTAGGACTGCTGGCCTAAGGGACAGCGAAGCAACTAACATTGGTAAAGATGCCAGCGAAATGACTGAACTAGCAAATGAAATCAAAGAAATTAAAAAATTGTGCAACTTAAAGGGAATGCTACATGCTGTGAAGGAACTGAGGAAGCAACTTACCCAATGCAAAAGTAAGGCTGACCAATTTGAAGCATTTATAAACTTCTGCGATAAATTAGATGACTAATAAAACTATAAGAATATGTACCTGGAATGCGAATGGACTGAAAAGTAGAGTTAGTGAAATTAAAGAATTCATCGTACGACAAAAAGTTGACATAATAATAATAAATAACACAAGACTAAAGGAGACATTCAAAATGAAAATTAAAAACGATGCATGTACTAGGCAAGATAATACACAGAGAGCATCAGAAGGAATTCTAAAGATCTCGTCTAAAAATCTTTGAAAAATACGAGGTGCATTGGTTAGTCCAAATGGCATTTTGAGGTACTCGTATTGACTAAAGGTGTAACGAACGATGTATATTTTACCGAAGTTTCAGCGACTTTCACGTGGTGAAATCCGTTTTTAAGATCTAATTTCGTAAAATATTTTTTATCTCTAAGTTGATCTAAACAATCGTCTATTAATGGTACAGGAAAGTTGTCTCTGATTGTATGTTTGTTTAATTCGCGATAATCAACGCACAAACGAATTTCTCCGTTCTTTTTCCTGACCAAGACAATTGGACTAGCATAAGGAGAATTACTGGATCTAATGGTGCCCTCTCTTAATAAGTCGTCAAGGATTATACGTAGTTTTTCCTTGTCTGCAAAAGCTAGTCGACGCGGCCGAAAACAAATCGGATGTTCGGTTTTTAATGAAATAATTGCTTCGACAGAATTCGGACGTTGCTCATTCTCGTCGACCTCAACGTCTTTGCAAAAATAAATTGCTTCAAGTTTCCTCTCTATGCTAATATCTATTTCTGGATCAACGTTTAATTGGTGGCTCGCGGAAGTCGGGGTTTCGACATAATCAATTTTTAAAATATGTTGAATAAAATTTTCCGCATCCGAGTTCTCGGGGTCGCTTTCCTTTACTTTGATTTCCGCGGAACTTCCCAATTTTATCTCTATCGCTGATAACCGAATAAAATCTCTGCCCAATAATGCAAAGTGCATCATAGTCGTTTCCGGTACGACAAAAAACGTAATAGGAACACGCGCGCCGTTTACACAAATTTCGGTTGTAAATGCACCAACGACATTAACTGGTGAATAATTTACACCGTAAAATGTATTATTTACTGGTCGCTCAAGATAAAAATCAGACGGTAAACCATCTCTTCTGATTAAACTAACGGGCGAACCTGAGTCGATAATTGCCACGGTCGAAACGCAGGATGTCGCTCCGCTGTTGTCTTGGGCTGTGCAAGTAATCGGTACGCTGAACGGGGTTTCAGGACTATGGGGTTGAACCAAATGCGTTGTCGTCCCCGGTTGCGAAGTCGAAGTCGTCGTCGAGGTAGGGGTTTGTTGCTGCCATCGTGACTGTACTGGTGATGTCTGCTGCGGACAATCCTTCGCCCGGTGTGACTTTTCCCCGCATCTGAAACAAGAACCCCATTCCCGCCTTGGTTTCGTGCAGTCCTTTTTCCAATGCCCCCGTTCGTTGCAGTTGAAACACCGCACGACCTTCTCCTGCGTGGAATCCTTGGAGATACGGTCGCGAGCGCCGTTGTCCCTCGTCGTCGCCAACTTCCCTGGTATCGACCGTTTTTGATCCTTGTGCTCTGGATTGCTTCTTAATGACAACTTTCGAAACGTATCTAAAAGATCGTTTGCTGTCTCCAAACGCTGCATGCGTGCTTGATCTCTGAGTTGTGGGTCTGGAACTCCGTCGATCACCAGATCCACCAATTCTTCAGGATCCACCAAAATTTTGTTTGCCAACGTGATTTTGTCGTGGAAGTAGTCTGGAAATGACTCATTCCTTTGCCACGTACGGTTTTCGAACTCTCTTCTTACCGCTAGTTTGTCTATCCGATGGTCAAACATTTTTCGAATTTCTTCCAGCAAGAGTGACGCAGACAATTCTAATAGGCTCGGTTTTGAATTGAACCATTTCAAAGCCTTACCTCGTAGGCGTAAAGTAATTATTGTGACCGTCGCTCAATCGTCCAAGCTGTACATCCTCCTGAGTCGCTCTACTTGTTGTCTCCATAACTTGAATGTGTTTTCCGCACCCGTAAATTCACAGAGTAATTCGGCGATTGTTCTGATGCTTGCAGTAGGGCGGACGGTGACGCTGCTCTCCGCGGATCGCGACGGCATCGTTAACTCTCTCTCTCTTCTCACCAAGTCCAACTCGCGTTGCAAGAAATCTCGTTCCAGACGAAGAATCTCCATCTCTCTCTCTGCGAGAGACGTCCCTGCTCCGAAGTCCTGGTTGTCCTGATGCTCCGTTGTTACATGACGCTCTTGAATGACGTCTTCGACGTTCGGGACAGCGTCAATCAAGCGGGCAATTAATTCCGCTTTCGAGCCCGAGACAATCATGTCTCTGGACCGGAGCAGCTCCTTCAATTCCACAATGGTTAGGTTGGCCAAAGTTCTTCTATTTTCAGCCATCACGAGTCACCAATATTCTAACGTGCACAAAATTAATGTTCAAACGAAAGTCTAAACTTCCCGAAACTTGATAGCCGTGAACAAAAAATACCAAATTTCACGCACTATCACAAAATCTTTCGTATCCCACTTCTGAGATATGTAGGAGGTTTTATTACAAGATTGTTTATGATACACACGAATATTGGTTCAAATCGATCGTCGACTCGTCATGACGACCAGCAGCAGACGTACAGCTGGTCACCGACGATCGATCGGCACTAACACATGTAACTTTTAAAATAAACACCTACAGAACCCACCTTATAAACAGTAGGTCCAATATCTATGTATAGTAGGGGTTTGGCCAGAACAACCAGGCCGGCGTCGCTGATATGGTTTATATACCGAGGTGCAGCATGCCTCCCCCGTGGAGGATCGCCAATACTGAATGTTCGAGAATGTGCTTCTCGAATCGATTTTCGATGCCTTTCGGATCACGCTACAACAGCGCCACCAGGATGAAGAACCTGGAAGCGGCCGGTCGGCCATAGACCGGCAGTAGTCCGTTACGAGTCTTTGACAGGCACACGTGCCGAATCAGCTCGCTCCTTCCGCTCTACAACCCATTGTTCGCGATTAATAGAATCGCAGAATAGACCGGTCCGATCAATAGTATCGGTGTGATCGATAGATCACGGGAAGACCACGGCTCAAGAACAGATCACAACAAACGATTCTCATTCGAATCGAGGACGTCCACGCGCTTTTGAGATCGCCTGACCGCGCATTGATGATCTGAGTGCTATCCGGTCCCCGTCCACCAGGGAGGCTCGCGAAACGCCGAAAAATCCGCAACATTTGGTCCTTCGAGCCGGATTTTTAATCATCAGTGCCTGAACGGTGATAACATTTTGAACAGTGCTCAAGTGAACGTTACGACCACGTGGTGAGTGCGAGGTTAGACCAGTCGATCGGTTTCTCTCTCTCTCTAGCTCGCGTTGACCGCTCTCTCTCCAGCTTGTGTCGATCGGCTCTTTCTCTCCCTAGTTCACGTCGATCGGATCTTTCTTTCTCTCTCCAGTTCACGTCGATCGGACCTCTCTCTCTAGCTCGCGTCAACCGCTCTCTCTCTAGCTCGCGTCGATCGGTTCTCTTCCTCTCTAGCTCGCGTCGATCGCTCTCTCTAGTTCACGCCGATCGGACCTCTCTCTCTCCTTCGCATTGAGACCACGTTTCTCCCTGTGGCTTTCACGTGACGGTTCACGCCGATAAACAAGCGAAGTTCGCGATCAGAACAGTTGACCACGTGTCGCATCGCGAAGAATTGGGTCGAACATCTGACTAATCAGCCATGCCGAAGAAGGAAGAACCGTCACCCAGTGCTCAAGCTGAGCCTTTGAAGATCACGATGACCGACGCCACGTCAAGGAGCGAAACCGCGAGAGAGACTGAGTTCGATGCTCCAGCCGAAACCATCCATATCCCAGAGGCGCCTGCCACGCGTTCACGTTCGGGATCCCCAAGACGCCATTCAAAGGACATGCAAACCAAGTTGCGCATGCAACATCGACTGTTGACGCAACTGCGAGAAATCGCACAGAATGTCGAAGAAGACCACGACAGGCTCACGCCAACTGCAGCGGACCTTCTCATGTCTGAGATGGAACCGCTGCATGCGCAATTCAATGCGGGGCACAATTGGCTGCTGGGGAACTGGGTGCCAGCGCTGGAAGACCGCGAGTACTCCCTCAACAATGGCCACGACAAGGAGGAGATGAAGTTGGTGCTCAAGATCAAGCGTCTCCTTGGTGCCGCCAAGGATCGGGCAACGAAGACCACGCGAGCTGTCACCAACCAAGGTGCTACAGGACCACGCCTGCCAGAATTTGCGATCCCTACGTTTGACGGTGATTACATGCAGTGGCCGTCATTCACGGCCATGTTCCAGACCGTCATTGGTTATCGCAATGACACTACAGACCACGTCAAGTTCCGATATTTGGTCGGTGCTCTGAAGGGGATTGCCGCCGACATGGTCCAGGGTCTCCCCCCGTGCGACGAGTCTTACTCCACGGCGATGGCGATGGTCAGCAGTCGCTTTCAGAACAAGCGCCTTATCCTGACCGCTCACATAAAGAAACTGATGGCTCTACGTCCTATGACGCGTAGAAGCTCACGAAGCCTGGATGTGCTTAGCAACATCATCGCGGAGTATCTCCAGGTAGACCGCTCACTCGGCTGCTCAAAGTGTGATGACCACTTCCTGGTGTACATCGTCACCAGTGTGTTCGATAAGGAGAGCAGAGAAAAGTGGGAGGCCACGATTGGCCAAGCACAGTCGTTCCCGACCACCCGTCATTCACGACTTGGCTGCGCGAGTGGACACCAGTCGTTGAAGGAATGGAGACGGAGCACCCGACCCAGCAGACCGTGACCAAACAAATCCATCAGGCCACGAAAGCTGCAACCGAGGCAACTCCCACGACTGCAGCACGATCACTCAGACCACGCATCAACACGGTCAATTACCCGTGTGACTGTTGCGGCAAGGACCATTTCATCACAGCTTGCCCACGCTTCCAGGAGCAGATCACGCAGGAGCGTCTTCAGACCGCGAAAAGAGAGTCGTTGTGCCTGA
>CM052203.1:0-11332 GCA_028455805.1 Lasioglossum figueresi
TCGTTTTTTAAAACTGAATTCAAATTACGAAGAAATTGCAACAGGGATATTTAGATCGTTTTTTGAAACTGAATTCAAATTACGAAGAAATTACACGTGGGACTATGGACGTTTCGCTAGCTGTTGATCGGGCTTCCGGTTATTTTTAGAGATTATTCTCGGGAATCCCGACAGGACGCGGACGGTCGCGACGTCACGGAAAGGCTTCAGATTAAATTGTATTTGTTTTTTAAAACTAAATTCAAATCACGAAGAAATTACACTAGGAACTATGGACGTTTCGCTGACTGTAAGTCGGGTTTCCGGTTAATTTTCGAGATTATTCTCGAGAATCCTGACGCATTCGAGAATCCAAAATTTCCGAAAACCCGTCTCAGCCATACATATTTGATTCCCGTACACCTCTACCGAGAATCGGATTCTTCGGAATAGCAAAGGTGATTCTGGCCGTTTTCGCGCATGCAATTTCCGTTTTCGCGATCAGGAGTGCTTATGGTGGTCCGCAAACGTGAACGATAGCGGTCGAGGTGATTAGCGTGCTCGCGCGACACCCGGTTCGACCATCAGCTCTGCTAACCGTTCGTCAAATAAACCGAGGAACGTGGGAGATGTTAATGAACCCAACAATGGCCCGGTCCACGTTGAAACTGCAATAATAACGGTCGTTCGACACCGAGACCAGCTGTCATTCGTCGAGGAGACTTCGAGAAACTGCCAGCTTCGCCGGTGAGTACACTTATTGCCATTCAATCACGCGATCTTTCCTATTTATTTCACGATTGCAATTAACCCTTTGCGAATGACTGCTGTCATTATCGACAGACAAAATGATTCTCCAGTCAAATTAATATGCCACCAACCACAGCCTCTCTTCCCTGATTTAACTTTTATTGTTCCTCGCACACAGTTCGTGTTAGGATCAACACAAGATACCAATAAATTAACGTATTTTACAGGAAAATGATTATTCTATAATTCTATAATTTAAAAAATAACTTTTTTAAAATTGGATTGAACGATTTGATTTTTTTTTAATGTTGGAAGGATTCAATTACTACGTAATATATACGTATATACATATATATATAAGTTAATTCAAAATTAGACAGACATCTTCCGAAAAATATTTTATATTTTCGTCAATTTCGTGGGAACCACAATTAGATCTATCCAAATTGATACATAGCAATTTTATTTCCCATATTTTTCAATCAACTTGCTTCAGATCGTTAATCGTCTCCTAAACTCAATGTACCATCTAATCATTTTAACCAACTGCTGACAAACTAGAACTAAGACAGTATCCGATGGGAATTTGGTGAAGTCGTCTATTTGTAGAGACGGCTCCAATAACGCGATCGCCAACGGTAAACTGGAAAAACGAGAAAGCGGAAGTTGACTTGTAAAAATCGGGTGAAATCTTTTTCGCCTGATCTCCGACGTCTGCGAGCTACCGTCATTAATTTCCGAGCGAAGTTCGGACGATGGTCAAAGATTCCGTGTCGAGTTCGAGCGCTCGTTAAAAGTAACCGGAAGTCGAAAGTCTCGCGGGCGGTGGCAGCAAGTCGTTGCGAACGACAAGATGACGCTGTATCGACCTCCATCTCGAAGAATTTGCATCGCGAATGCAATCAACCGGCGAGGCGTCGTTATCAATTTCGCGCTCTTCCCGCCCCGTAAATTGAATCCGACGAATGAGCGACGGAATGATCGCAATACCGTATTTCTTCGGGCGGCCTTTAACGATCGGGCATCGCGCGTCGAACGAGAAAAAGAAACAGAAGAAAATGAAAGGAACGGAGGGCCAAAGAAAGCGCGTCACGTTATCTCCGTAACTGTCGCAAAGATCTCTGCCGTAACTATGAAAATTTTATTCCCATAAAGTCACTAGAACGGTTCGACAGTTACGGAGTTACTGCTATACACGGTTTCCTCTCCGATAAGTGTGATCACGTTGCCGCCATCGTTTATGACAAAAGGCGGCTGCCGGCCTGTTCCAAGTCCACCGTGTTTTCCAGTATCGGCGTCACCTATCGATCACATTTCCTCCGCCCACTTTTCCACGACGGACTAACAATTTCCTGTTTCCTAAAGAGTTTACCGAGCCGAATTACAAGATACTTCCACCGGGAGAATCGATCTTCTCCGCGCCACGGTATAACCTCTGTCTATCCTCCTCCAAGATACTCGCCACGGAGATTTGTTTTCTCGGGCGAAAGACAGAATGCTCGGGCCTTTCGTCGTCGAAAGCACATATTTATCGTACAGGACATATTTGCTTGTGCTATATATCAATCCGTTCGGTCCATCCAGCTTAGAAAATTAGTCACGATTAATTTTATAGTAATTCTGCATACGCATCTTTGATAACGAGCCGTCGCTCGAGCGAGCATCGCTTCCGGTTCCCGGCTGGGTTACCGGAGACGCGACTCCGGTGCGAACGCGGCGGCCGTATCGATCGTTTCGCCAGGCCACAACCATATTTCAAGGGCCGAAACAATTTCGGAAATCGTCGGAACGATCCGTCAAAAAAGCGCGGGAAAGAGGAACGAGCGGCACGAAATGTCTCTGGGCGACGCAATAAACGCGGCCCTTGCGTGCCCGGCCGAAATGTCCGCTCGAAACGGAGATAATTTGGCGGTCGGCGAGGCGTTTTGTCATCCGTCCCGACAACAGAAATAAATTCCGGGCTCTGATTGAAAAGCTCTCCTTTCATAAACACAGCCAATCATACAATCGCGTATTAACGTTTTTGGCAGAAATGGCAGAAACATGAATATTAACCCTTAGCGCTAAAGTGGTGGCTCAGACTCGCCGCCAAAAATGGTTGTACCGTTATTAAAAATATTGTTTACATTATTAAATATGGTGTTATATATATACAGGGTGTCTCACCCGATTTTGACATCTTGATTTCTCCGCTATTGTTAGCCCTACCGAAAAATGTTTCAGATAAGAATTAAATGGTACCGAGTGGGGCATGGTTTGGTGTTATTAGTTTATTAGTGCGTGAACGCGTTCAGGTCATACGAAGGTCAACTTTGTTTTTTTTAAAAGGAATTATATACTTTTGAATGCATCGATCGATGCGGTTGGACATTCTTTGTAAAAAGGTATTAACCTATTTATGTTGAAAAATTAATCGTGTAAGAGATGTTTCGATTTAAATAATTTTACGATATCATTAATGTCGTTTAACTGTAAGGTATAAAAGCGAACGTCTTATTGTTAGTGCGACAGTAATGATATCTTAGAATTATTTAAATCGAAATATCTCCTAAAATATTAATTTTCAACATAAATAGGTTAATACTATTTTATAAAGAATGTCCAACTGCATCGATTGATGTATTATATTAAAAAGTCTATAATTCCGTTTAAAACAACGAAGTTGACCTTGATATGACCTTCACGCGTTTACCCACGAATAAACTATTACACCAAATTATGCCCCACTCGGCACCATTCAATTCTTATCTGAAACATTTTTCGGTAGGACTAACAGCGGCGAAGAAATCAAGATGTCAAAATGGGGTGAGACACCCTGTATATAAACAGCTTATAAGCTAATCCATGTCCAGTGTAACATTAGCACAAAGTACCAGGAATGTAATCAACGAAAGTCAGAAATGCATTCTTGCCAATGGAAGTCATACCGAATACGATATGTAGTCTTATCAATCTACATATTTTTCTTATTTTTGACCTTGTATGATCTTCAAAGTCATTGTGTTACATATTATACATATGAGTGAAGCGATCATGACTCGGTCTTTTGTATGACATTAAAAAACATACACATAGCATTCCATTGAAAACACCGAAGGTCGCCCTCGTTCCTCGAAACATAATGTAAATATAAAAAATTTATATGGGTTATCGCGCGCCTGGACAGTAAGATACATACATACATAGTATAAGTATGTAGTATGTAGTATGTATACTGTAAGTTCTCAACTAATAAGGAAGTTATAAGCCCAAATGCTTAAACATTTGATTCGACGAATAGAACATTCTGTAAAATAATTAGCATTGCGTTTAGTTCTTAATATTAATATTGTGTTACTTCCGTGAAAAGTTTGTTGTTAATTGTCAATTGTTGTCGTAATTACAGTAGGACCTCGATTAACCGGATCCCGATTATAAACAAATATGCGTTTAAATGTGATTATATTATGAAGGAAAATAAATTTTCAAGAATACAAAATCTATTCTGGAATATAATGTACATTTTAATTATTTTCCTCGGGTCTTGATTATCCATCGGGACTTAATTTATCCGAGCTGTTTGTCTCCCGATCAAGCCGGTTAATCAAGGTTCTACTAATCTACTGTATAACATCAGAGAGAACAGTGCGATCGATTTTTTAAATGTGAAATCACGCTCACGTATGCGGCTGACAAAAGTGATATCGACTAGATACGCAACGAATATTGAAAAGCGGTGGATCGAGCAACCGATGTACACATTGTTTTTCGCAGAACAGCATGTCAGACGTAAACCCATAATTATTTTAAATGCCTGGCAGAATGTGACAGCGTGAGAACGTTTCAACTTGAAATATACAGTTCGTGCGGCTATACGTGACAAACGTACTGTTTGGCTGTATGTAATAGTTGCATCGGTGCAAAACGATTACTCTCGCGTGTACGTGTATTAGAGGGCAGATCTTATTTATCAACTATAAAATTTTTAACGCGGGGCCCCCTAAACTTGTTCCATTTCATGAAAAAATATGAAAAAATCATATAATGTATACAGGGTGAGGCGCTAGAAACAGGCCACCTGAATAACTCGGCTGCTACACCCCATGGCAGAATGTATCCGATCGGAGGCATCGAAACGGATTTTAGAGAAAACATTCACAATTTAGAAGTATAAAATATTACTTTACGGAGTTAAAACTGATGGGAAATGAAAAGGGGCTTATCAACGAATGAAAAACAACAAAATAACATAAGCTTACATTTATTATGGCAAAGAAACGAACAAATAAACAAATTGTTACTCGGAAAAAAGTTTCCGATTGATACAACTGCTGGAAGAAAATTTCCGATCACGACTCGAATCAGTAAAAGTGTGGAAACTCCTTGAATGTTTCGCTTATCTAAGCGAAACCCAGATCAAAACGTCGGCACGACGTTACAATACGTAATCAATTTTATCAGGGAAATAATAATAATAATAATAATAATAATAAGTTTATTTTATAGAGAGAATTTTATAGTAGTTTATAGAAAATATACTTAGAATTATTTTCGGTATACTGTGACAGGCTAAATACGAAGAACAGACGCATTCACACATTTTTACATTAATATACAGGATGTCCCAAAATTGTTGTACTTCCTTGTGGGGGGTTGATTCCTTAGATAATGCGAAGTAATTTGTAGAAGGAAACCAGAAAAGTTAACCATCGAAACAAAAGTTTCATCCGACATCATGGTGTGCAGTAGTCCGAATTAAAACAAGTAATAATAAATATTACATTCAAATGGTACTTACTTGTATATCGAGACATAATATAAATGTGCAGAAAACATTTCTGAATCATTTCGAAGATATTGCTTAAATCATAGATGATATGTTCTACTTTTTCGAAATTTTCTTACAAAGTTCAAAAAATACTTTTGATGGTATCCGTTCGCTAATTTTCTGCGTTTAGCTAAAATCGCACTACCTGACAATGCACAATCAGATTTATGTGATTTATATCACAGTTTCCACTGTTTGTAATCTTATGAGTTTAAAAGTATTTGATAGATTATTTATAAAATTTTTGATACACAACACAATTCTAAAAAGTTAAATAAAAACAAAATATACATATGGTGAGCAAAGATTGTGTTAAAACACTTTCTAGTGCAAATTTCATGTCAAAACATGTTGCAGTTCCGGAAGATAAGCCAAAATACATATAAACGAATTTAGAAAAAACAATCTCATTAACATTATTTTCAAAGGAAATAAAACTGCCTAATCCTTTGCTATAACAGAGTTATAGTGTAACTGCATTTCATTATTCTGATATTTGAGTGATATGATGTAATTATAATGAAACCAAGCTGGTGCAATTTAAAACAGTAGAAACATAAAAGAATTTCAGAACGTCAATGTATTGTTATCAACCTATTAAGATTGTTGAAGCGATAGGAAAGGTCTGTATGGTTACTGTCTCTTGCAATTAATGCCAACAACTTTAATTTTGCATAAAGATCCGCAGTCTAGTCATCGTTATAGTTATGAAAGAAGTCGGTAATTAGTTTGTTTAGTTGTAACAGTTAACATGTAGTTCGTTCGATCGGTATGTCTAAAACGGGTAATGTAAAGCCAGAGTTTGAGCGGAAAGGATTCGTCCAAGTGAGATCTTTGTAATTTTAAAAATCGAGTGCAGTTGATTCGATCGATGTAACTAGGCGATTTTAAGCTGCAACGATGCAACGCAAAGAGACTATGAATGTTCTCGTTCTCGAAATTGATTTCCATGCAGTCTCTATGCAAACTTGGAGATTAGAAAGCAAATCGAAATGCTTACAAGTTACCGCGTCCGCAGCTACTACATCGTAATCTCTTGATCTGCTTACTTAATTAGTTGCGGAGTATGTCCGATTAATCGTCGTAAATAATTTGGTAGCACTGATGGACTTGCAGTGGAACAGGGGCATGCTCCGTCGACAATGTCAGCGGCCCAAAACGTGTGAACATGTAGAGGCGGTGCGGCGGCCGATTTCCGTGTTTAATCTTCACCCTTGGGAGCTCTTCGGACCGGACAATCTCTCCGACCGTAATTGGACGAGAGGTCGTTCAAGTCTCTTCAAGACGTTCGGTCGTTCCGTTAGAGTTGGACTAACGACAATCAACAATCGAGAAAATCACCGATAAGTTGCTCCAATCTTTACCGATCAAATGTCACCGAAACAATGACCGTTGATCTGTTCTGCTAAGCTAAAAGATTACTTACTATTAGGGATTGCAATACCGGTATACCGGTATTTCGTGCTATTTTGCAATTTCGTGAAACCGGTATTTGCTAAGTTAAAATACCGGTATTTTCGGTATTAGCTGTAAATAATAAATATTTCTTTTGGGCATCTACTCTTATTTGAAATACGTTCGCCGATCACGATGTGTGTTTGTGCTTGCCGATCAAAGCACATTGCCGCGGTGACTGCCGAAGCCACTGCGCTCTTTTCGGCGTGGTATCGATGCCGCTGTATTCTTTGCAACATTGTGGCGATGAACGACAACGTTCGAGGCATTTTTCTGCCTATAAAGGCGGATCTCGACGATCACAGTTCAGTTGTCGCTCGACTGCGAACAAAGTGACTCTTCCGTTTGTCCTAGTGAAACTGTGCGTAGCGTTTTAAATATTTATACTATACATTCAGATATTTTTTAAATTGGTGAGTTTCTTTTTCACAAGTAAGTACACATTATATATTATGCTGCATCGTTCAAAATATTTACACGCGTAACGTATGTATATGTTTTTAGTTTCATTTATTCGTAATGAATAATACGAATGACTTCGAAGAACATAGAAAATCTGCCGATAATACTTCGGCTTGGTTTTACTATTTATATGATGAAAAAATATGCTGGCGAGATGCAAAACATGTTCAAGGATAATTAAAGTTTTTGGAGGAAGTACAAGCGGATTACGTACACATTTAAAAACATTACACAATATTAATTTATTGAAAAGAAAAGAATCCGAGACAAATTCTACCTCACCTAAAAATGATATTACTAAACCAAAGACATCGCAAATTACAGATTTTTTGAATAGAAAAAATGACTGTTTCGACGAAGTTCTGTCTAGAATGACAGCATCAGATGGTTTGCCGTTCAGAGTGTTTTGTACTTCAATTGAATTGAGAAAGTCACTAATCGCAAGAGGTTTCAAAAATATTCCAAGATCGATAAATACCATAAGAAGAACTGTTATAAACTATAGTAACAGTGTTCGCAATTCTCTGAAAAAAGAATTAACAGAATTAAAATTAAATGGTACAAAATTTAGTCTCGCGTTTGATGAATGGACAAGTGTACGAAATAGACGTTATTTAAATATAAATATTCATTCGGAAAAGAAAATTTGGAATATAGGAGTCGCACGTGTTTCAGGAAGTATGCCAGCTACAAAATGTGTAGAAGTAGTCAACTACAAATTGGAGGAACATGGATTATCTCTAAAAGAAGATATTGTCTGCGTAACTACCGATCGAGCAACGGTGATGAAAAAAGTTGGAAAGTTGATCGATGCGAATCAGCAATTGTGCTATGCTCATGGAATTCAACTTGGAGTAATCGGTGTGCTATATCAACAAAATCAAGAGCAAAAGAAGCAAAATACTCTGGATTTAGAAACTTCTGATTCTGATTTCGAAGAGAGCGACAACGAAGAAAATAATAATACAATTGTTGAAAGTACCTCGTTTGAATATGACGAAGATAATAGTAACGAGGACGAAATATTAACTTACCAAGGATTGCTTCCTGTAATTAAAAAAATCCGAAAAGTTGTTAAAATATTTAAACGTTCCCCTACTAAAAATGCCGTTTTATAAAAATATATACTTACCGAAATAAAAAAAGAACTTATGCTAATATTAGATTCTAAAACACGCTCGAATAGTTTGTTATTAACGATGGAACGATTTTAGAAATTAAAAGCTGGCTGTGGAAGTATTATGTCGGAAGGATTCCAACTTATTTTTTGCAATCACTTGAAGATCAGGACACGCCACTGTCCGAGGAATTATACAGTGCATTGAAAATTCGTATACAGGAAAGGCATAGCGAACCAGAAAATATTTTAAGGTATTTACATAATTATAACGATTTTAAAAAAGAAAACGGAAAGGAAGAAAAGAAGCTAACAAGGTTAAATTTAATTAAGTTCGTCGTCAATTTCCACAAAAACATTTGTAAAAACCAAACACAAACCTATCCAGAAGAATTCGTTGAAGACGATGTTGATGTTGATATCGAAAAAAAATTGTCGCGAACAAAAAATAAAAAAATTGCCGCAAACAATAATTCAAAAATAATACAAAAAATAGATTTGTTCAAAACCGTCGGACGAGAGACCGAGTTGTTAGAAGATGAAGGACATCGAGGCAAATATTTAGAGAAAGTATATCGCTCGTTATTAACGGTACCACCAACCATCGTGGATGCGGAAAGAGCATTTTCAACTGCAGGTAATTTGTGCAGAAAAATACGTTCGAGGCTTAATGACAGTTCAATGGATGCATTATGTTTTTTACAATCACATTTCAGAAATATGAAGTCATTAAATTAGTTAATGTTTTTTTCTATTAAACAACTGTGTTTTTGTACCTTCGTGAAAATTCATAATACCGGTATTAGTACCGGTTTTAAAAAAATACCGAATACCGAATTTTTGGTCCGGTATTGCAATCCCTACTTACTATACAGCGTGGACCAATAAATTTCACCAGTTTCGATACTTCCGTTATTCGTAATCGTATGAAAAAATGATATATGCGAAACTTGCAAGATATAGTGGGGGGAGGGGGGAATATTGTGACGCATACATTTTTTAAATGGGTAAAGACGTTTAGGTTTAGGAGATTTCAAGGCCATTTTGATTTCTTCAATTGGAATGGTCTATCTTTTGTATCGTGAATCGATAGTTACCTGTCTCCCAACACTGACTATGATGTTTCGCTCATTTAATAGGAGTTTACGTTTGTTTATACATATGCATAAGAGGATTTTGCTCAGCTAGAGTTCAGCTATTAACTGTACCACTCTAAGTGTTTTACATTTTACCAAAGAATAGAAAAAATGTATAGTGTCGGGACAGTGTCACGGGTTCTTACTGGCAACGCTTAAAGCATGCTCAAATTTAGAGAACGCAACCTATTAGCGCAACCTAGTAACGTTCCGCATGATTGCTTAAGACTAACACGAGAATATTTGGGAAAACTTGTTAGTTGGTGATTGAATGAATTGTCTAGAGACCAGAATGATATTGTCTATTTTCGTTGTTGGTATTCTGAAACAAACACTTCTTTAATTGGAAAGAGAATTACGATGATGTTGTTCCACTTGGTTGGCTTTTTCTTGGTCTTGGCTTGGTTATGCGAGTAAAATTATTCCTATTTCCTGAGAACGATAGGTTCTTATCTGGATAGAAAATTGAAAAAGCACGTGTAATATACAGTAGTTTTCACACCGCGCTTCGCATAATTACTCGTAGCTTGACGGCATGGCAGCGCGGTGCGCGGTGCGACGGTTCAAAATTTCATACCCAACGTAATCAGTCTATCGACGAAAGGAACGAAAACAAACGGTGAATGATCCATTATTACGTCCAAACATCGCGCGGACTAATACCGCTTGCGGTGGACGTAAAATATAGGTATTAACGTGGGATAAGTCGGTCGATACGGATTTGCCATGATTATTTGATGCTCCGTGAAACATTTTACCACGCATTGCACTCTCCGCTTCCGGCTACGTGTGCATGAACACCTGAAAACACCGCGTTACGTGTTCGATCCTCGAATTACAAAACCCTAGAACCTCGATTCACCATAACATTTGGCTCGATATCGCGAACCGGTGGTGATGGTGATGGTGATGCCGATGGCGATGGTGCACGAAACACTGTATGTACAATGTACAAGAAACGCATCGATCAATGTTACTAAACAGTCTGTCGTTTCGCCTTAACTTCCAGCGAACGAAAGGGAACCATTTTTTAACATCAGTTCCTTCTAAATTCGCGCGAAAGAGAGGAACGAGGCAAGGCGAAGCGAGGCAAGGCGAAGCGACTTCCAGTTCCAAGACCAGCAAGCTTTTTGCTTGCGCGGATGTCGACGAGTACTCCCGCATCCGCTGGTATGGAGGGAGCGAGTGGGTGGCTCTCTACATATTTGATGCGATTTTAATGTCTCTGCCCGGCATATCCGCGTCCCGTGCACCAATAGCACCAGGAACACTAGCCTGCCGCACGAAGCAGGAGTGACTGCCGTGATGCTCTAATCGGCTTACGCAACAAGCCACCCTTATCCCGAGTTCCCATCACAGCCCCGAACCCCCTCGCCTCGCCTCGCCACGCCTCGCCTTGAATCCACCACCTCAACGGCGGCTGTTACTTTGCGGTTAGGTTGGACACTACTTTGCTGCCTGCATTTTTTCTTTTTCCGCGCCCTCCCGCCATACTGTCACTGTCGGCCAAAACTTTCGCTTCGGTTCGCTCACAACTTTTTTATTCAAATCACAACCACCACGCACAGTCTCTTAGCCTTTCCACTTTCCTCCTCCTCCACCTTATTATTATTATTGTTGTTGTTG
>CM052203.1:11432-39146 GCA_028455805.1 Lasioglossum figueresi
ATTGCAAGGGTGCGGGATTCGCGTTCTCATTTCTCGATAATACAAAAATGGGATTTTTCGGTCGTCAAAAACGCTAGATAAAAGATCGATCTAGGGCGCTATCTCCCTCAAAAGTCCTATTTTTCGTCTACGAAGCAATTTTGCATTATTGATCTTATTGCATCTCACAACTATACATGCTGCCGAATAATGCAAATTACGCCTCGTAAACGAAAAAATAGGACTTTTGAGAGACAGCACCCTAGATCGATCTTTTATCTCGCGTTTTTGACTACTGAAAACCCCCGTGTTATTTGTATTTTTAAGAAACGGGCAGAATCCAGGACCGAGCGACCGGCATCCTGGTCGTCTTTCTGCCACCAACATGCGCTACTTGGGCGCGCGCAACGGCCTGTCCAAAATTGAGCTCGCGTTTTTACTGGGTCATTCTATTCGCAGGTTTTTTCCATTACTAGTTCAAATTTTGGATGACAGCTACAATACGGTGGGTGTACGAGGTATTGTCGTAATTAATATGTACTCATTCTTCATCATCATATGTTTTAAAAAGTTCACGCGGTATATACATCATTCGACGATCGTAGTGATATATCTGTAGAAACGGTTGATGAGCTGTCGCATCATGCTGACGCATACGCACAGCATGGACGTGCACGTACAGGCAAAATTCAATGTAGTAATAGCTGTAGTTTTTCGCAAATATCTTAAAAACTAAAAAATTCCCGAAGTTAAAATTGTATATCCGAGGTCCTTCCCTATCTCTCATAATACCCACCAAGTTTCGTCTCGATCGGCCACCGGTGCCTTTCGGAAGTACAGCCAATATTGCTTTTCACAATTATTTTGTTTGCGTATGTATTGAAAATTTAAAAACCGTGTTTTGTAGATAGATACATATATGTCAGATATACATATTCTAGAAATTTCAGCAAAATCGCGATTAACCGCGGTTAACGTGACTTTTTTTAATACTATCGATCATCCAGAATGAAAAATTCGCTACGTACAACTCTCCCTTATATTCGGTGTGTCTCACGAATACTGTCCACTTGAAATATCTTCGTTATTTTATACAATCCGCGAAAATCTTTCAAATAAAAGTTATAGGATTTAAAGCAATTAATGCTATAGTAACAGCAGCTTCTTGAAAAGTGGACGCATAGAAGAGATAGAAGATAAGATAAGAAGAATAGATAGAATGCTAAATTCTGAATAAAAAAGTACGAAGATACATCTCTTCTAAAACTTACCGTTTCTTTGATAATTTGACTCTACTCGTCTTATTACTTTCGTTATGAAAGTTATGAAACATGTTCGAAGTGTGAACTTTCCTTATTTCATAAAGAATTCTTTACTACTTTAAAGTAGTAGGATGAATAAAGTCAAGTTATCATAGACACGGTAAGTTTTAGGGCAAATGTACCTGGGTAGTTTTTTATTCAGAATTTACCATTATGTCGAAATCGAGCACACATATATTCACTACATTCAAATTGATTTGCTCGTATCGAAACAATAAGCGAGATGTTATGATATACGCGGAACAATTTGTCGATATTTAACATTTAAAGTCATCTGTACAGCAAGTATCCTATTTTTAGTATAATCGGGTACCGTATAGAGGTGTACTCGCAGCGTACGCATACACATGGTACTGCACGAGAGAATCGCCCTAGGCAAGGACGCGCATTATTGGGTAGAATTACATTAAACAAACATCCAATATATCTGCCTCTCCCTTGTGTCGAATGTCCTTTTTGACAAAATTCACGTATAGACACGCACGGTCGGTCGCTTCGTACAATATTCGAATATAAATTTCAATTAACTTTTTATCAATAAATATTCGCGAGTTCATAAAACTCTATTTTTATAAACATCTCTGTACAGTATACTTACATACATCTATCAAAGACTTTCATTTACCAATCGGTTATTCCACATTTGCAATTTATGGATCTACGTACATCAACATATCCAAATTATTAAAACATATACGTATATATGTTTTAATATATATATATATGTATACAGGATGACCGGTTTCAATCTTTAAATGGAAATTACTTGCATACTATACCTTATAGAAGCAAATAGTTTACATAAAAAGTCAATGATTTTGAGGGGTTCTCGATTTGGTATAGTTTTTCCCTAAACGAACGCGTAGAGATCACCTAAAGGTGACATACGTTTTCTACAATCGTATGTTTCTGTAATGCTCCAGTCAATGTAGCTCGATATTCTCTACAAAAAAAATAGTAAGCTATATATGTTAAAAAATTATTATTTTGGGAGATATGTACGTTGATTAGAATGCTTGAAAATGGTCATACATAGTATGATATATACTGCACTGAAACAACAGAATATTACAGTAACATATTACACATTTTCCGAGTAATCTAAATAAACATAATTATCTACGTTCAGTACGTAGCTATCATTTTTTTTGGGATTATGTATTACAAGAAAAAGTTTATGCCCATGAACCAACAACCGTAGATGACACGAAAGAGAGACTTACAGTGGCATTTAATAGTTTTACAATAACTTCAGAAGTAAGATACATCTAAGCTGAGTTTTTGAACACTTAATGTCCTAGACATTGGAACAGTTGGGTTTATTTACGAAATAAACAAAAAAAAATCATCACAGCAATGTAATCTGTTGTTTCAAAGCAGTACCTATGTATACTGTGTATGTGTGAACAATTTTTGAGACACATTCTAATCAAAATATATCCCAAAATAATAATTCTTTTTTGTGTTTTTTCGTCTGGCCTCTAGACATCTGTCTTCCACAAATCATTCATTTCTTATCTAAACTATTTTTTTTATATAACATATAGTATTTAAGTAAATCCCACTTAAAGATTAAAACCAGTCACCCTGTATATTATGCGTGGGAGGGGGGTGGGGGGAGTGCCCGCGTAACCGCTTATACGGGTCAAGCTTTTCGCTTTACTTTATAGCGTTGGGTTTCTGTTCTCAAAGCTGAATCTGTATTTGTGTTTTCTGAGGATGAATCAATATGCGCAAAAACAAAATTTTTTGCATTTATCGACGATAATGGCACATCCTTTTGTCTTGCCAAAGCAGCTAAACGCGCCAGCGACTCTTCTCCCCTTGCGAGAATGGAACGCTTCTGTATTACACTCTGAAAGTATAAAAAATAACTCGTAAGAATTGTTTACCAGTTCGGTTATCGGTAAACATTTTTTTAATATGAAAATTTACATGAATGACGCGCGATTTTCCTTCTAAATTTGAGCTATTCAACATGTCCGCTATAGTGTGAGGTATTCTTCTTTCAGCTGCAGAAACTGGCAAATCCAACATTGTATTTTCTGTTTGACTTTCGTTGGTTCGTCTCTTCTTCAGGATTTTCATGCCAAATTTAAATATTTGACTGTTGTTTAAATCATTCTCGATCTCGGTATCTACACTAATCTAGAAATATAGCATTTAATGTATAGTTGTTAGCATTTTCTTTGAATTCGTTCAAATGTACAAAAGTTTGGAACGTCCTTAAACCTTTGGAAAAACTTGTAAAATCATTAGGGGTGGTAAAATCATTAGGTGGGTATCCAGAAATTCGGGTTCGGATCAGGAAATTTCGAGTTCCGGAAGTAGAAATCGGGTCGGGTTGGTAACTCGAAAATTTATATTGTTCGGACATCCAAATGTCATTGATTTTTGGATTCCCGACCCTGCCCGACTTCGACTTTCAGTACCCGAAATTTCCGGGTACCCGAGTATCACTAATTTTCGGGTCTCGACCCAACCCGACAGAGTCATCAAAATCCGATCCGGGGCTCGGGTACCCACCTACCCCTAAAAAGCATGTATCACATATGTAATCGTATACCACTATACAGGGTGAGTCACCCAACATTTGTACCTCAAATATCTCTATTTTTTTAAAAGATACATTAGATGTTTTGAGAACAAAGTTGAATGGTTTAACGAGGCTCACACAATATCATAGAAATTATTTATGTATATAATTCTTTAAAATGAAACCACCCTTTTTTAAACACTCGAGGAAACAGAAGATTTAAAATATGAGAGCAGAATATCTGTACAGAAAGCTCTCGACTTACGCGGTTAATTCGTTCCAGCGCTTTCTGCGTAAGTCGAATAGTGCCTGAACGCCATCGCTGAAAGGTAATTAATACGATCTACTTTGTACATACTATATGTATGTACTCATTTGAAAGGAAAATTCAAATAATGTTCCAACTATGTTCGTGGAAAATTGATCACTCATAAATAGCTGAATGCCGACGCTGTACACAAGCAAACACTTATCTTCGCTTCTAACACATATATACCCGTTCTGGCAATCAGACAAAGCTCCCGTTCTGGTAATCAAAAAACGAATTTCACAGTTCGGAATTGGCTTTCCGATTAGATTCTAAGAATCCGCGTAAGCCGAGGACTTATTGTATCTCCATAAATGTTCAAAATAATGGCCGCCCGCGTCGAACAATTTTGTAAACGGACACTGAAGGAATGTTGAACTCTGACAAGTGTACATCCGAGGTGACATTTGTACATGCTGTGGTGAAACGCTGATGCATATCTGTAACTTTTGTTGGAGCACTCACGTATACGCTGTCTATTAGCCTATCGCACAAAAAAAAATCCAATGGCTTTAAGTCAGGGGAGCGAGCTGACCATGGAATAATCCACTTCGTCCAGTACATCGTACAGTGAGGTGTTTGGCCGGAAAAGTACGGAAAAAATTAATTTGACAAATTTTTCGTAAGACGACACGTATTTCACAGTTATAACCGCTTCCTGAAACGTCATTCACTTATTAGTGGTCTCTAAACGTTTCAAGAGAGTTGTGTTAATTTTTGCATTATAGAAGCTTTTCAAGTATGCATGTACCATACTTTCGAACAGGACTCGTATTTAGTGCACGTTATACATATTATATACGTTTACTGTTTCTTCAATACAGTTCGTATTCAGGTGTCGTGATTTTTTTCTTGTATCAGTTTCCTCATGCTTGGTAAGTATTTTCGTGCATAGAATACGCTGACAACGTTTGTACGAAAAACGTCAGAGATTCTGTATGTGTATTACGTACACTGGTTTCAAAATGTCAATAAATCCATCGTTGCAAACTGTGGGTTCGTCTGGCATTCATTTTACACAAAACGGTTTCGAACAAAAGGTAATTGGTATTTACTAGAGGTGTGCGACACCGGGACGGGATGGGAACGGGAACGATCTTCGGGATCGGGACAGGAACTTGAAACTTTCGGGTATTCCCAAAAATGTTCAGGATTTCTTAAAATGCTGGGATTCGAAAACGTGTCTTGTTTTCTTGGATATGACCATAGTGATAGATTTATAACATCAAGTTTTATTTAACTTGGTAATTTATAACTAGACGACGGATGTTTATGCAAATGCATAGTTTTATAGAAAGTAGGTAAAGTTATGGGACCTGGACAGAAATTTACGTTGTCTGTAGAGGATTTTGAAAATATAGTTTGTAATAAACAACCATTAACATTATGTTTACTGTTTTTGCGATGGCAACTGTACGCGTGACTTCTCTTTACACGATATTTCGAAAAAAAAATTATATAGAAGACTCTTGTAGCATAGATAAAGACTAAAAAACAATTTTAAAAGATTCCGTACAGGATTCCGTTCATGGAAAACCCGAACACCCCCAGGAATCCCGAATATTCTCGGGAAACCCGAACATTTTTGGGATCCCATCTCAATATGATACGAGTCTCCTCATCCCGTTCCCGTTTGTTATAGGTTTTGCGCGATTTTCCGGCAAAATAGCTCACTGTGCATCAGTTTCGAAACTTATAATCCATATGTATCTCTTCATATTCGTGCACAATGCGCAGGGCAGCTGGCATGTTGATACCACACACCATAAGGATTTTGTAAAAGGACATCTTCCAATAACATTGGCAGTCCTTGTAAAATTGTTCATATTTTTTTCGTGTCATCGTTCCAGCAATGAAGTAACACGCAATAACCGTATTCTGATCTCAGATTTTGAGTCTTACACGTTTCCTCTGTCTGTCATCCTGAATGACCTGAACCTTAAAGTAATTATAGTCACTGAATTCCTAATAAGAAGTCCTATCATCATGCGTGTTCAAAAAAGGGTGGTTCCATTAAAATAAATGAAAGGTGATCTTGATATCTTTTTAAAAAATGAAGTAATAATAATAATTTGTATGGAACCGTGCGAACGCCATTAAACTATTCAATTGTGTCCTCAAGAAATTTAATTTTTTTTAAAAACAATAAAGATATTTGAGGTGCAAACGTTAGGTGACTCACCTTGTATAACCTGACAATTATTGGGTAAATATTACGTTTCGGAGAGGCAGCTCGGATGACCTCCTGAGTAACCCCCAAAAGGTTTCAGCCGGTACTCGTTTTTTATTAAAAAGTTATAAATCAAAAAGGTTTGCAAAATGTAGCAGTTATTTGAAGTATTAAAGGCTAATACGAGACTAACATGTACGTGGAAATAATGCACGTATAGAGGAAAAAAGTTTTATCGTTCTTTCCTGGTACGTCACACATGTTAGTGTATTATTATTGTGTATCGTGTATATCTCCGAGTTCTTATTTCAAATACAAGCTTTGGTCTATTACGTTATAACTCAATTAACAAGCACGTTAGTCTGGGTTAGGCGTGGTAATCCGACCCCCATAAGATGACCGGCAAGGTACTTGTGAAATAATAAGAATTATACGAAAACTAAATGTAGAAAATATTGGGAAAGTATTAATTATTTGAAACAATAATATTATTTCACGCGTAAGTGGCCGGCCGCCTTACGTGCTGTTAAATTGCGCAGTGTCCTCGATAGCATGTGTTAAAACCAAGATTCGTACACCTTTTAAAAACGAATCATTTTTTTAATGTGAACGTGGACCAAACGGCTCGAATTTATTGATTTGTTAGAAGAATTAATTTACTAGCCAATGTGTAAATATTTCTTTTCTAATTGTTATTGGTCGCAATTGGTTAACCCATAAAAATGCTATAGGCATTGTAAGATGTAAAAATCTTTGAATGTAGGACTTGTGATTCATTTAAATCGCAGTTTCTTACAATTGTTGCTATTTTCAATAAATTATATTTCATAACAACCTTGATCTATTGCGATAAAATATTGTGCATGTATATAACTAGCATAGATCTACCAAAGACACCTTCTAAATTTTCATTACAAATGCAGATAAAAAACTGAAAAATTGTGACCTATACTTTTTTTCGTAGTTGCGTCCAATAGCATTGTTTCCAAAATATTATTTCTACATATTACTTAAAAAATGAATATTTCCAATGTCTCAAGAAAATTGGAGCTGTTTGGTGCAATTTTTAAAAAGTTATTCGTTTTTAAAGGGTGTACGAATACCTTTTACAGTACCAGCAAATTGCAATGCAGTAGCATCGACATATTTTTGTTCACAACTTTTCAATGAAAAACGAACGAGAACTAAAACCATTAGAAGGTTACCGCCTCCCATATATGTAATATTTACCAATTATAATGAACAAAGTCATAATATTTCGAGGAAAGTATGCGCACACGTAAAGAACAAAGAAAATCCCAATCTTTTGACCGGCAAGGACAACACATTTTACCATTTTTTCTGCCAAGAACTTTTCTCTGTCGTGTCTTATTTTACGCCATTTTGCTTCATCTTCTTCATCGGACAAATCAACCCAACCATCTTTGTCTTCGGAAGGTTGAAACTGATCGTTATCGTCTTGTTTATCTAAAACAGATTCATTTTGTTTAGTTTTGAGATCAGCTTCGTTTATCAAAGAACATGTTTCTCTGTCAATAAATGTGTATACGTTCAACGTACTTATGTTTTTCCACTTGAACTTTCGTTCTCGAGCGCTTTCACTGAACAAATCGCCTTCCTCGAATAATAATTCCTTGAGCATCCTCACTTCTTTCTGATCCTCGTCTAATATCTGTTTCATATGAAGTTTACCCAACTGGTTTTTCACTTGTGTCTCATCGATTTCTTCATCGTCCCCATCTTCCAATTCTAAATTATCCAAATCTTTTTCATCCTCGTCTGCAGATACGTCGCAGTCGCTCTCGCTGAGTTCAGCTTCATTTTCCAAAAATGTAGCAGCATATTGCTTTATATTTTTCTTAGAGACAACAACTTCGTTCTCTTCCGAATCATAATCTATAAATTTATCTTTGTCGCCTTCGCTTTGGTAATCATCGTCGCTAGACACCAAACATTCATTTTCTTCCTCGTCATCGGATAATTCTAGCTTCTTCACTTTTTTCTTTGATCGAATACTAACTTTTCGTACCATCAGATTTTCGTCCTCATTTTCGTCACTCGACAAAACACTTGATTTCTCCCTAGATTCATAATTTCCCTTTAGTCGTTCATGGATAGCATCCGTCTCGGTGGATACATAGTCCTTCACCGATACCGATTCTTGCGAATTTTTCATTAAAGGTACACTGTCCAGCAACTGTGATTCAGATGCATTTGACAATTTCGAAAAATCAAGACTATTTTTGTTGGTCATGAATTTACCGGAGCATAGTTCCATAAGCTCATCCTCCATTATATCGTTTTGATCGGTAAAAAGTAATTTCTTGTATACGGTTGCTCGACTTATCGAATCGCTCCCTTGCGATAAGTCCCCGATTTGTGGACTTTCCATCAGATTCAAATCAGGCTCAACCGATAGCGATTCCTGTCCAATCTCTTTTTTATCCTCTAGACAAGTACTCAATGCTGTTAATTGCGTCGCGGGAGAAACAAAACTATAATATTCTGTTTTTTTGGTTAGTGGCGTTTGATTCAGTTTATGTTCTAAATCGCCTTTAACTTGTGTTTGAGAGACTGGAATGTCTCTTTCATTGTCGCTATGAAACATGTCTGAATGTATTGTTGTTGGCGATGAACATATTTTATTGTCTCTATTCGCAGCATCTTCATTATTCAACGTATCGCATGATCGTGAATCATCTTCTATCGGTTCTACAATTCGTTTAAACGGTTTTCGTTTTACATCGACACTATCGCAAGTACTGTTCTCATCGTCTTCCAAAATTACTCTTTCCTCGTCTTTTTCAGAATTTTCATCTTCACCTTCGTCTATAATTCCATCTTCGTCGTCTACTTCGTTATCACTGACGTCCGCTTCATCGTCTAAAAATTCACATTTACTCCTCTTCTTTTCCTTCTTCTCACATATATCATCCTCGCTGAATTCATCCTCCTCGCTTTCACATGTCGCAATACTTGGCGAGTACAGTTTGCTAAATTGATCTCCTTCGTCCAAAGTTTCATTCCATTCTATATCATATTCCTTCATCTCCTGTTCCTTTTCTTTCCACTCTTCCTCGCGCTTCAGCGCTATTTTTTCCTTCAACTCCTGCTTCAAACGCAACAACTTAGTTCCAGGTTTCTTCAACTTAGGATCAAGTTTCTCAGAGTTCTGAAGTTTATATGGAAGCGTTTCTTTAACTTCAATCGATGATCCATCGGGAGATTCTATCATTTTTGTTACAGTCACTTTTGATGTATCGTTTATTTCATTATTAATTTTAGAATGTTTATATACAAACCTATCAATTAAGGCACTAATTCCTTTTTTATTTGGTTTCATGTCATCTGTTAAATCGATCACTGTACCCGGTGTGCCTCTTAATTTAGGTGTTACATTTTGCATACTCGACAATGTTTTCTTCTCGTTAATGTTTGGAGTGATATCTAACTTGGGTGGAGATAAGCCATATTCGTTGTATTCATCCGACTCTTCTGCAACTATACCTAATGATTGTTTCACCATTTTCGCATAATCGTTAATATTCGAACTAGAGCCATTCGAAGAATCGTCATCAGTCTGTAAATTATTTTTTTCATTGCCATAAATTCCATCATAGCTTTTTTTCATTGTATTTCTTCCTTCAACTTCATTTTCAATGATTTCTTCTTGTAACAAGGCATCGTCTTCCTTTTTAGATCCTTCAATCTCATTTGCATTAGCTATCATCTCATCTACATTAGCATTTTCTGTAGTAACAGTATCGCGATTACTTTTTAATATTGCTAAATCATCCGATTTACCTATTTGCGACGCATCAATTTCCATTGGTAAATTATTTTTGATCTTATTCATTTTAGTAATGCTTTCACTTATTTCATGCACTAGATTTGTGCTATCGCAAGCAAACAATTTCTTTGGAACAATTTCTTTTTTAAATTTTTGTATATATTCGCTATTCGTGTTTTCTTTATCAGTTTCTGAATGACTTTCTGTTGTTTCTTCTTCTGAATCGGAAGACTTATAAAACATTTCAGCTTCTTTCTCTTTTTCTTTCAGTACTTTGCTGTTCAATGAAAACAATGCAATATTTAGTAACTAATTATTTATTACAGAAAAATGTGAAAAAACTTAATCCTTTCGTTACGAGCGTCGGATATAGACGGCATCCACTCAATGACCTCTGTGTACGAGCGCCGACTATAGACGATATCCACGCGATGACACTTCAAGCTTTCAGTGGCTAATATTTAACCGGCGTGGAATATGCAATTATATTGGATTAATCCTACTAAAAGTATATTTTGAACGCACGTAATATATTCTGTACGTCGAAACAAGTTTCTTCTGTGTTTTCTATTCGGGAGTGAAGTATTTGTCTGGTACAAAAGTAGAATATTATAACAAGAAATCTTCCTTGAACCATTACAAGAAATTGGAAAACAACGATTGATTTTTCAAGGTTCGCAACATTTATTTGAAAATTTTGTTTGAAGCTTTGTTTAGTTTGTTTTATAAAATCTTTTTGCACCCTTATCAAAATGTTACAGCAAAGCTCAAAAAGGATTCTATTTTCTAACAGGATGATTGATTCAGAAAATGATTCAGATAATGAAAATCAAAATAATTTTACTCTACACAAAAAAAAGAACTATATGCAGTATAATATGCACACTTTTCGGCGTGGTGTCCCGTTCAATGGTGTTACTCCGGCGGAGCGAACTGCCGTAACGAAAGGATTCATATTGATAAATTTACATTGCAGAATTACTTACTCGACAATAGCGGATGACATTTTTAGTTTAGCTGCCATTGTGGGAGCTTTCGGAAGAACCGACAGTACCCGTTTTCTACTTAAAAATTCTTGCAACGTTCTCTGCTTTGGCCTATGATAGGGAAGCGAGATTTCAGTTTCTCTTACTAACCGTTGAGTTTCGCTTTGTATTTGTTTCATAGCTTCGTTTTTACTAGCCCTTATAGAAACCTACAATTTATTAGAGGAATATATATTTAAGACAATGTAATGTATCAAATTTATTTATCAACACTATTTATTGACATACTTTTCGCTTTGGAAATTCACCATGTTCCTTTTGTTGTTTAGATACTTTATCCTTTACAGGACTCAACCGAGTTTCATTAACTTCTTCTTCTTCCGAGTCTGAATTTATTAGAGTTCGAAATCCAATGTCTACCTGTAATATAGATATCTGAATTATTATTTCCAACAATTATTATTATACAATAATACCTTGTTAGCGTAATCATTGTTAACTTCAGTCGATGTTTTGAGTATCTCTTCCACAAAGTCTACTACTTTGTTCGCAGATGCCATTTCCGTAGATTTATCTCCTGCATTAGGCTCCTCCTCAGTATTTCCGTCATCAAACCCACCGCTTTCACTCATTCTCGAAAATGGAATTCTTTAGTCTTATTAATTTCTACCTATTTCAATTTATCAAACACTTCAAAAAGCTAAATAAAATTCAACAATTATAACATGGTGTTCGTTAATACTGTAGGAAGTAAAAATCTACAAATAAAAAATTACAAATAAAATCAAATTGTGAATACTTCTTGAATACTTTTTAAACGATAGCAATCATTTTATTTTAAATCTACAACATTACAAATCTTGCTTTCACGAAAGTCCACAATGTCGTGATGTCGGCTGACAAATATCTGATAAAATTGGCGCGAAAGAGTCATACCCAGTCATACCATTGGTTATAAAATATAATTGAGAAGGAATGCCACCTTAGGGTACGGACACAGTGGATCCGATTCGGCCAACGTCCGACGCATCACGCATCTGTCTCTTTTTTCAAGCGTGCGGAAAAGAGACACAATGTCGGACGTTGCCGAATCGGCCGATATCGGATCTCTGGATAATTTTCCTTGAAGCAAAGATAACACTGTCCAACAAATTTCAACTTTTTTTATGTTTCGCTATAACTGTTGGGCGTCCCTTATAGAATTTTTTGCGCTGATTCCGAATCTGCCCTTAATTTTTTTCATACACGTACAGTTTTTGAGAAACATGACTTTGAAAAAAAACCTATTCTTCAACTTTAAACACATATTGTGATGTTATTATATAAGATATTGAATTGTTCATTACGGCAAAAGATTCTGTAGACTTTCCCGAATACAGTGATATCCAATATTAATACATTATGATTGTTTGTGTGTACATTATGGTTGTGTACATTTGAAAACTACCCCGGGAAACTGGGAGGCCGGTAGGGGAGATTGGGAGTCTGGTAGAGTGATATATATAGATATAGAGAGAGAGATATATATATATATATATATATACGACAACCGAACTCTCGCGATGTTGCCATTTTTACCTTCAGCACGGCTAGTACTAGAGTAGGCATGCCTGCAGCACTGCAGTGCTTATATATACATCTTTGGAAAATGTGACGTCACAAATTCAGTTCATCTTTCCTTCAAGGAAAATTGTCTATGCCGTATCTATAGGTTTATATGGTCTAAGGTGGTTATAGATGTAAGTCTGAAAATGACAATCGAGACGTCTATCAAGTAACTCCATAGTTTTTGCTCATAGTAGTTGGTCGATAGATCAAATTGTTGACGTATTTTTATGACAGTTTGCGACCGTGTCAAAGTTGCTAGACGAGGAAAGCATTATACCCGTAATAATTTTTTAGCAATGTATAGAATGTGATAACTGTTTAATAAGGTCTTTTTCAAGCTTTTCTATTTGTTCACAGGCATGATTACGATGGGCGAACCGCTTACTTTAGCAAATGGTAAATTTCTTTACATGAATAATCATTTATATGAATTTTTCTATTCAATTTTTCCAACAATTTACAGCAATCAGATACATAATAATAATATAATCAACCATAAGGAATGAATGATATTAATCTTTTTGATTCTCTTTTACAGATGTTAAAAGGTCTATCGAATTATTAGACAAATTACAAAAAGGTAATATGTTACACATATAAAATGTGCATCAAAGGACCGATATAGTACATTGCCCCAAATCCTGTTACAAGAACAATATTATCTTTTTCATATAGGATTTTATAGCAATCATTTTGTTATCGGTTTGACTAATTTTTTTACATAAAGATAGATATATGCGACTCTTTGTACTTTGTAAGTATGAATTTTAATAAGTAAATTATGATTGTAGGGGGTGAAGTGCCTGCAACAAAATTAGCTGCCTTACAAAAAGTTTTACAAAGTGATTTTCTCAGTGCTGTACTCGAAGTATATGAACATGTATATGAAACATCAGACATCGAGGTATTGTATTTGTATTTACATAGTATAGATTTTTTAATGAAATCTCAGCACCAAATAGTCATTCTAGGCATCTCAAGATGTTCGTGCATCAGCTACAGCAAAAGCAACAGTTGCTGCTTTTGCTGCAAGCGAAGGTCATGCGCATCCAAGAATCGTGGAATTACCAAAAACTGAAGAAGGTCTTGGATTTAATGTAATGGGAGGCAAAGAACAAAATTCACCCATCTACATTTCAAGAATTATTCCTGGAGGTGTTGCAGATCGTCATGGCGGACTGAAACGGGGCGATCAACTTCTTTCAGTGGATGGAGTGGTTAGTATGAAAATTCCGAGTCCAGTATGTTTTATTATCTATGTATTTCCATATTTTATAATTTTTAGTGTGTCGAGGGTGAAAATCACGAGAAAGCGGTAGAATTATTAAAACAAGCACAAGTTTCTGTAAAACTGGTTGTGCGTTACACTCCACGAGTTCTGGAAGAAATGGAATTACGATTTGACAAGCAACGAGCAGCTCGTAGTAGGCGTCAACAGATGCAATAGAAACAAGTATATTATATGTCATTACATCTTTCCTCACAAATTAATTATATATATATATATATACATTTATATATATTATCGTCACCTTAATTTCATCTCTTCCTTATCTACAAACTATAACAATTTCATGTGTTTGTTATAATAGGATATCTCATTTAATAGTTTATGAAAATCTTATCGTTATTGTAATATTATTAGACTATCTTTTATGTCTTAAAATATAAATGCACGTGTTACAGAATGTTAAGAAATATTTGAAATGGTAAATAAAGTTTCTTTTTCTTTGAATTCTATTAACTAGGAGAAATTCATGTTATGCCATTTGAATCTCATCTACGGTACACAGCCGGAAGGAATGCGTTTCTGATTGGTTAAAGCGAAATAAACCAACACAATGAGTTAAAACTACTAATCGGAGACTAAATATATGTAGTATCGCGGAAAAGTATAGCATAGGACTGTGCCGTCTCAGCTGTCTTGTATGTATCATACAGTGCATGATTAGAACTACTTGCATTTGAAAAGGATTTATATATAGTTATAATATATTAGCTGTTCAATCATTAAATCATACAGTAGTGAGTAGGTAATGAAAATAGATCTATGGATTTTCACTACAACACTGGAGGTACTACTACATACAAAACCATCCTAATCTACTAAATTTATGCGTTTCTCTTTTGTTAGTACATACCCTCGCAAGGCAAAATACAAACGAAATTCTCTTTCATTTTTTTTATAAAAGAATGAATATTAAAATAATTACAAGAATATATTAGTATTTATATGTGTGTAATGTGCAATTAATTTATGTTTTCGTTAGTTTTTGCCATACCTACCCAATGAAAAGGGAAGATACTTTAAGAGATTATTCTTAATAATAATTAATTACCGATTCTCATCTTCGTAAAATAGAAATATTAATAAGATATCAATTGTTGAAAATATTAATTTTAATACAGGTATTATTATAGTGAATTAAATAAAAGAAATTAGCACTGTAAGAGTATGTATTAAAACTATATACAATATCGAATAGTTTTATATTGAAACCTAGGAAGTCTACGCGATCGAAAGAGTAGCTCGCGGGCACAGGTAAAATCATCTATCTATCTTATTTTCCTATTGTTCGAAGGCCTATTCTGAAAAAATTGTATGAAGTTTTGCAATACTGAACTTATATTACCAGGTCTACTAGAAAATATGTACTACCAATTTTCTGAATTTAAATTTCCATGCTTCAACGTACAAAGGTAAAAATTGTTACATCATTTTTCACTTTTTGTCTACCAGATATACATTGTATTGGCTAACAATTTAAAATGTTCTTTAATTAATTCAGCAATGATAGCAATACAATCAGCCAAACTGTATCTAAGCAGATTTTGCCAAATGTATGCATTATATGTATGCGAGTCAATGTGATTAAGCTGTCAATGTGGTTACAAGAAAGAGGCTCTATTTAGTTGAAAGTGCAAATACATAGCAAATAAGCGGCATATGGGAGACTTGAAATTTGTCTACAAAACTTGTTGTTCAAGTCCTAACAAGTGGTAAAAGAAATATTGATATAATGTGAATAACAAATACTATTAAATTTTTAAAAATTTCGATACTAAATTAGCAATTTTGTTAAAAATACCTTACAGCGGCTAACAACTTAAATGTTGATGCGATTATAAGTAAACGTAATTAAACAAACAAAAGAACAAATCACAGGTAAAAGACGAATAAATCTTCTCGCAAGAAGATAGATTGAAAATACAAATCGAGTCTAAACTTACTTTTGAAAAATCTTGCTCTTGCGAAAGCAAACATTTGTAACGTGTTTACAGAAAGGATCTCGGGTTACAAAAATTAGTTATTTATACAGGGTGAGTCCGAAGAAACAGAACACCTAAATATCTCCGTTACTTTTCGTTGTACAAAAAAACTTCTTATGATAAAGTTACACTGTTTGAAGGGCCACATGTAACGGTGTAAGGGAACAAATTTTTGAGGTCATTTTTTTATGAGATTTCAAGGTAATCGATGTTTTTTTAAATGGAATGATATATCTTCGTTAACGTAATGTTGTAGCTGACAAAATAACGAATTCATCCATGTAACGCAATATGATCTACAAATGACCTTCAACCCAGAAAAATGGAATAAATGAAATTCAACATCATTTACATCATTTCTGTTACGCAAAATGGTCAAAAATATTCCCTTGAGCTGCTATACATTCAAATGTATTGCAATACACAACATAATAACAGATTCGGTGTTGACAGGAAGACATTTATGATATACCTTCACCTATGTGTTCGTACAGAATCGTGTTTATCAACTACTAATTACTCTGAAGACCTTTTTGCTATCGGATTTCCACTGTATCTAAGATTTTTAATCTATCAGTTTATCGAAGAACGTTTCACAATGCGTTACTCGAAGGAAGATAAGATTAATCTTAACAATTGTTATGAGTTTCATTTATGTAGAAAGTCGACAGTGTTTAAGAGAAGCCGTAACACAATTCTTGAATAACAAGTTTCCAAATCGTTGGATTAGACGTAACGGACCCATATTATGGCCAGCTCGCTCACCAGATCTTACACCCCTTGATTTCTATCTATGGGGAAAACTGAAAGACGATGTTTATCATGAACCACCAACCACTATAGACGACATGAAAGAAAGAATCGTCAGGACTTGTGCGTCGATTCCCTCAGAAATGAATTACACAGCAGTACGTTCTGTAACTTCACGGCTAAATGAATGTATAGCAGCTCAAGGGAATATTTTTAACCATTTTGCGTAACAGAAATAAAGCAAATGAATCTTATACGTAGAATTTAATTTATTCCATTTTCCTGAGTTGAAGGTCATTTGTAGGTCATATTGTGTTACATTGATGAATTCGTTATTTTGTCAGCTACAACATTACGTTAACGAAGATATATCATTCCATTAAAAAAAAACATCGATGACCTTGAAATCTCATAAAAAAATGACCTCGACAATTTTTTCCCTTACACCGTTACATGTGGCCCTTGAAACATTGTAACTTTGTCATAAGAAGTTTTTTTGTACAACGAAAAGTAACGGAGATATTTAGGTGTTCTGTTTCTTCGGACTCACCCTGTATACCCAGATAGCACAAACACATCTGAAAGATATCTGCCAGAAGTCTGTCGCAAGACGTAAGTACGTCTGGCAGATGTCTTTTACGTCTGTAACACATCGTTGTCACGTCGCTTTCGCACCATTTTACGTCTTTAACACATCTTTGTTACAAAAGTGGGAGACTTAAAGATATCTTTCACAGGTCTTTTTAACATCTTAAGGTCTTTCATTCATCTCAAGAGATGTCATTCAGGCATCTCGTAAGCATCTTTTTACGCGTCTGTCTGGGCATCTTGTAGGCGTCTTTTGGGGACCTTTGAGGTATCTTTTACTCGTTATTTTAAGGGTCTTTCAGGCATCTTTTAAGCATCTTTTTACGCTTCTGTCTGGGCATCTTGTAGGCAAAATATATAATAATAATAATAATAAATAATAATAATAATAATATTCTCATAATCAGTCTACAGTGAGGTCTTGCTAAGATTAAAAAAAGAAAAATTAATCTGAACCTGTTTGTTCCGGGCAGGGATTGGACCCTGGCCGCCCGGTTGGCGAGCGGCATCCCTTACTGCGGGATCAATTGCCATTCGTACTATGTAGTACTTCGAAACTTGTATATTCGTCATCCAGAAAGAATGATTATGATTAAAATCAACTTGGCTTGATTCGCGCAAAGGTGAATGTTATCCTGCACGAGGATGTGCTAAACTAACCTCACTTCACGTAAAATATAGTAGCGTTATTTATGGGTTTAGGGTCATAAAAGAGTAGGTCGTTGGATTTGTTTTGACGCCAGCTATAACATTACGAGATAAAAACTGTATTTTAACGTTTAAAAAATAAAAATGATTTTATTTTTTGTTCAACTTTTATTCGAAACATTTTGTCCTCAGATTATCCGAACTCTTCAAAAGTAGTGATAAAGGAATGCTTTCAGTACGATGCGACGGTCGAGTTAACTCTGAACTCTGACTCTGCTCACTTGTCGTTTTGACGGTTGCAGGAAGGTGCCTTTAATGCACCTCATTCCTAACGTAAAAACGACGTCTCCAAAGAGGTGCCTTTTGCACGCCCCGACAGGCGTACTTCTTCAGACGTCGTTTTGATGGTTGCAGGAAGGTGCCTTTAATGCATCTCATTCCTAACGTAAAAACGACGTCTCCAGAGAGGTGCCTTTTACACGCCCCGACAGGCGCCTTTTCGAGACGTAAGATGTAAAGACGTGAAAATGACAAGAAAACGACATCTGTAAGATGTACTGTGCTATATGGGACATGCCAGATCTTTCACATCTGAACTCCGACTCTGCTCACTTGTCACGTAAGCTTATTTTTACGATCCCCGATATGTATATAAATAAATATATAAATGTGTCCTATGCATGAGAAGTGAGCATCTTAGTACAGTAAAGTCAAGATTACTGTCCAACAGCCGCTGTCGATATTTAGAGAAAGGTGCCTTTTATGCATCTCATTTCTAACGTAAAAACGACGTCTTCAAAGAGGTGCCTTTTACACGTCCAAAAAGGCGTACTTTTTCAGACGTTTTGTGCCTTTTATGCATCTCATTTCCAACCTAAAAACGACGTCTCCAAAGAGGTGCCTTTTACACGTCCAAAAAGGCGTCTTTTCGAGACGTAAGACGTAAAAACGTAAAAATGACGAGAAAACGACATCTGTAAGAATGAACTGCCGATGTTCATTTCCAATTTTGCGTTTTCTAAAAGACGAGCTCATGGCAAAATACGATGATGCTCGATCGTTACACGAAGAATGTACTTTCTGACACAGTTAAACAATGACTGTAGAATACCAGGAAAAATAGCCGAGAAGTAAAAATTGAAAATCGTGGACGAAGGCCGCCGCGACGGATCCCGGCGGACCGCAGGCAATGTAGCTATCGGGCCAAATTGGGCTAAATGCGGCATTGCTTTAGTGTAATTTCTTATCCGTGGTTATGTAGCTGAATGTGATAATGTGATAAATGTTGAAGAAAAACAGGTGAAAGGGGAAGTGAAAAATGGTTTCATAGTTTACCGCTTGAGTGCGCTTGGGTGCAGTCAGTGTTAGTGCGGTCATAGTACATAGTACATATAGGTATAGTATAGTGCATATAAACTGATATAAACATATTTACATACGTGGACGTGGACTCTGTTTTTATAAATCGAAGCGTGGTGGACTTTAGACTAATTCGAATTTTGCTGTCTCATTTCAACTGGTGATATAAAGGCTTGAAATAAGCGAAAACACCATTTCTTAATTTGCCCACCGCAAAAATGACAAGAACAGGAGAGTTACGTTTCGACGGCCGTGTTGTTGTGGTGACAGGAGCAGGAGCAGGTAACGATTCACGTATCTTTACGACTTCATTATTATTTCAAATTTCAAATTTTTTATTTAAATTTACTGTTTAGGTTTGGGACGAGCATATGCTTTGCTTTTTGCTTCGAGGGGTGCCAGCGTTGTTGTTAATGATTTAGGTAGTGGAAGACACGGCGATGGAGGAAGTACCAAAATTGCAGATACAGTTGTTGAAGAAATTAAAAGAAATGGTTGTGTATAAGTCCTAAAAATCTAATGAAATAACTCGATTTATAGTGAAATTTGAATGGATATATATGTTGCATTCAACATAGATAAATAGTTTGAATATTTTTACATTTTTGTGCCCTGTTACTTCCGATGCAAATTCTTATTATGAGAAAAGTAATCTTATAAAGTAACGTTGATAAAGATGTATAAAATTTTACAGAAAACTTTGAATGATTTTATATTAACTATACTAAAGAAAAGTAAAGAAATGATAAAAAAAAATATATGTTTCATATTGTAATTATTTTTGATAAATGTTTTTTTGTAATTTAAATTTATTTACAGGTGGGAAAGCAGTTGCTAACTATAATTCTGTTCTTGATGGTACAAAAATCATCAAAACAGCTATCGATTCTTTTGGACGAGTGGACGTAGTTGTTAATAATGCTGGAATTTTAAGGGACAAATCGTTTGCTAAAATGACAGATACAGATTGGGGTTTGTATATCATTCTATTATTGATCGTATTTGCTATTCTTCAAGATTAAGAAAGATATATGTAAGTATATTTACTATATATACTCTATTTGTTTTCAGATTTAATACAAGATGTTCATTTAAAGGGAGCTTATAAAACTACTCAGGCTGCGTGGCCTTATTTTACTAAACAAAATTATGGTCGTGTGATAATGACATCGAGTAATAGCGGGCTATATGGAAATTTTGGGCAATCGAATTACAGCGCAGCAAAAATGGGCCTTATCGGCTTAGCTAACGCATTAGCTATAGAGGGCACGAAAAGAAACATATATACAAATGTAATAATACCAACTGCTGCTTCTCGTTTAACAGAAGACATTATGCCACCGGGTGAATAATCAATTTTATACTATACCATATATCCTATTATGTGTACATAATCATACATTGTTATTCTTTAATTTGTATCTGTAGACTTTCTTGAGCATTTAAAACCTGAATTAATAGCCCCAGTAGTAGTCTGGCTATGTCATGAAAAGAGTACAGAAAATGGTTCTATTATTGAATCTGCGTTAGGATGGGCTGGAAAATGTAAGTACATGAAATGTAATTATTTAAATAATTTCTAAATTTTGAATTTAATTTATGGTTCGCGATTTTTCAGGTCATTTAGTTCGTGCATCAGGATTCACTTTAAGGCAAAGTTTGTCCAAAAATGTCACTCCGGAAGATGTTGAAGAAAACTGGACAGCTGTTACTGACATGTCATCCACTAAACATTTCGATAACATAGAGGTATATCAAATACTTTCCACGTTAGATAATTAAATGAAATTGTTGTATATCCGATACTGCATTTTTTAGCATGTAACAGGGCAGTTTATGACTGCGATAGAAGAAATGAAATCTGGAAATTCAGCACAGGTAATTGAAATATTATTTTTTGGCGAAAAATGAGTGGTAATATTGATTATTATGATCCTTTCATCTTTCAGAATAATAGCCTGACGCATACTTACAGTACTCGAGACACAATATTATATGCATTGGGAGGTATGATCTAATTATTCTATTAATTACTCAACAATATGCAATAATAATGTGATTGATATGATTTTTGTAGTCGGTGCTACAGTTCAAGAACAGTCTGATTTGCGTTATCTGTACGAGAATCATGAAAACTTTGCTGTATTACCTACATTTTACGTTGTCTATGGTCCAATGTTTATAATGTCTTCTAAAATATTCGAAGATGTTATACCTGGAATCCAACTAAACCCTATGAAGGTAACTTTATTGTGTAAATGGTTTTTTGGTTTGTGTTTATCTATTTATCGTGATTATAGATGCTGCACGGAGAACAATACTTTGAAGTTCATAAATCAGTACCAACAGAAGCTACCGTACAAACACAATTTAAACTTTTAGATGTACTTGACAAGGGATCAGGAGCTCTATTTATAATCCAACGTATGTAAATGTTGTTATTTTGTTTTGTTTCTTTCTTTTCTTCTGCATAGATAAACGAAAAATTCGATTCCGACGATTGTTGCAGACGAAACATTCGATTCCGTCTCTGGTGATAAATTGTCTACAGGACAGATATCAGTCTTTGCAGTTGGAAGCGGTGGATTTCAAGGAAAACGAATATCTTCCAACGTTGTACCAACAATTGAACCACCTAATCGGAAACCGGATGCAACGGTTACTCAACAAACTAGTTACGATCAGGTAATAAAAGGAAACATTGAATATTCGGGGTCAAGGATGTCCTTGTTTTTAATTCTTATATTAGATTGTAACGTGATTCAATTTAGGCAGCATTATATAGATTGAGTGGCGACACGAATCCTTTACACATAGACGCGAATATGGCAATGATCGGTGGTCATAAAAGACCAATTCTGCATGGCTTGTGTAGTTTTGGATATTCTGTCCGTCATGTCCTTCAAACTTATGCCGACGGCGATCCAAGTGCATTCAAAGCTATTAAGGTACAGTATATTGTATTTTCACAACGCTTTAAGTGTCTATACGTGATTATCTCTACAAGTATCAGAGATATAAAAGAATCTTCCAGATGTGAGCTGCGTGATATCGTAGAGGGCACGTCTAGCGATGAGCGAATCGATTATCGATATGTTATTGATCATTTTGTTTACCATCAAAACATTTATCAATATATTGATAACAAAAATCATGATAATTAATGATACGTTGCCTATTAATAAATTTTAGAATGAGATTTATTACATTTTCGGCTATAAACATTTTTATTTGTTATTGTTCATACAAAAAATTGTAAGAAAGCTGTATGAATTCAATTGTGAGAGCACTCAGGTGTTGAATTATAAAGATGGATACAGTTATGGAATCAACAAGGATGCAATCTGCCACTTGTAATAATCCAATGCGCCACAGATTGGCCACCCCTGCACTAAGTACTAAATATTGAACATACACATACACAATTGGTCTTTTTCACAGCCCCCATGATGTACAAAGTCTCCGACCGAGCAACCTCCTCGCGGTGTACATTGACATACTACACATCATAATGTGCTCCACAATACCGCATAACTTTCATTCGAAACATTCTTTTATATCACTGATAGTTATAGAAATAATCACGTGTAGGCGTGTCAATTTTCAACGTATTATATAATACATTGAATGAATTTGCAATTTTAAACCTAATGAAAATAAATGAAAATGGCTTATTAATTTGCTTAACAAATTCAGGTGCGTTTTGCAAACCCTGTCCTTCCAGGTCAGACCGTGCGAACTGATATGTGGCAAAATGGAAATAGAATACATTTCCAAACTTACATTACAGAAACAAATGTACCAGTCTTGACAGGTAAAAATATAAAAATTATCAATTATAACAAAAATTACAAACGCTCGAAGAGTAATTTATCGTAAAATTTTTCGAATATAATAAACGGCTTTTTAGATTTCTATTTTCTGCATGTATAGGTGCATACATTGATTTGAAAGAAGTGAAAATTAAACAACTTCAAGTAAATCCTTGTTCCGGCACTAAAAGTCTTGAAAGCGATGCGGTATTCAAGACTATGGGTGACTACGTGAAAACAAATCAGGAAGAAGTAAAAAAGGTCAATGCTGTCTTTGTTTATCACATTTTGTCAAAGGGAACGCAGCAAGCAACATGGAGTACGTATTGTTGCAATTGAAAATTGCTACATTTCAATCTATACACTTCATATCATATGTTCTCTTTTTTTTATTTTACACTATTATTGTGAATATTCTTAATTTTAAAGCTTTGGACTTGAAGAAAGCCGAATTATATAAAGGAGAACCTACATCAGGGAAAGCCGACGCAACGCTGACAATTGAGGACACAGACATGATTCAAATGGTAAATTAGTTTTGAGACAAATGCATTTCTTAATCATTGTGTTGTGAGATATTAATTCAATTGATTGTTCTCTCTTCAGGCTTTGGGTAAATTGAACCCTCAGGTGGCATTCATGCGAGGAAAACTAAAGATTACTGGAAATATCATGCTTACTCAGAAATTAAAGACTCTTATGGAAGCCTCTAAATCAAAATTGTAAAGTCGCCAATAATAGTCGATAGTTTACAAAATTGTTACTATATCGAGATATATAATTGTTACTTTTTATTATTCCAAATTTTTATATTTTTATAATTTTTAAATGATACAATAAGGTTGAGGATGGAATAGCTACAGTATAAATAATAATATACAGGTGAGTCACCTAACGTTTTCGTCTCAAATATCTTTGTTGCTTTCAAAGATACATTAAATGTCTTGAGGACAAAGTTGAATGGTAAAATGGGGCTCACACAATACCAAAAAATGTTTGTTTTTATCTAATTTTTTTTAGAGACTTCAAGGTCACCTTCATTTTTTTATTTTTTATGAAACCACCCTTTTTTAAACACCTACAATCATAGTCCTTTTCATCACGAATTCAGTGACTATAATTACTCAAGGTCATTCAAGGTCAAGGACATTCCCTCAGAGCTCGTTTACAGGCATATATCGACGTAGACGGCCGTCATTTTAAACACTTATGAAATACAGGTATTCTGCTTCCATATTTTAGTTTTATACGTTTTTTCTGTCCGTGACCTTTAATGACCTTGAGTAATTATAGTCACTGAATTCGTAATTAAAGGCACTATCATCGTAGATATTTAAAAATGGCTGATTGCATTTAAAATAATGAAGGTGATCTTGATATCTCTAAAAAAAATTATATAAAAACAAAAAATTTTTTGGATCATGTGAGCTCCATTTTATCATTCAACTTTGAAAACAACAAAGATATTTGAGGTAAAAACGTTAGGTGACTCACCCTGTATACGCTTTTCTAGAAACTAATTTTAAAACACAACACTGATTTTTACATTTTGGGTATAGTATTTGCTAAATGTACATAATTGCAATTAACACCAGGCTTACAGGACCCATCAAAATGACGGGTTCTAATATTTTTAATTAACGATTAGCAAGATTATAAAGACGCATCCACGAGGAATCATTCAACAAATGTATTATTTCGGTTATACTGTTAACCTTATGTTTAAAAAACAAGGGAATAAATTCTACTACTTTATAGTTGTGTAACATTTTATTTTTGACACATGCTCACGTTCATCCAAAAGAACAGCTTTATATTTTTGAAGCAATCTTCAGCATTAAATTTTAAATACTTATTAATAGAATTCAAAATTTTTATTTTGGCCATGGTACAAATATTAATTTAATTAGTAAAAAGAATAAAACAGATTTGAATAAGTATAACGTTCCTTATGTTTATATATGTATAATGTATACCAAACAACACAAATTCGAAACAAAAAATGATCTAAAAGAGAGACTTACATTTAATTTAATATAAACATGAGAAAATTTATATAAGGTGATGTCTCTGATCTATTTATATAAATATCTTTCATTAAAAAATGTTAAAATAATTTCATTTATCGAACAAATTAATGGGTGAACTTTAATTTGTATTTTGAATATTTTAAAGTTATCAGATGCATACAAACTATTGCGACTGACTGTATGTATCTGCGCTTGTGTATGTATTTTTATTTTAGATTGCATATATATTTACTTCATTTTAATTTAAAGTTGAAATTGCTAGTTTGTCTGCGTTTCTTTTTGTTTCTTGGTCGATAGGACTATGTTCCTTATTTTGTAGTCTTTGCTTTATCAAACTTATGAAATTTGATTCGTTATGCTGTTTTTTATCAAAATATTTTACTGTAGTAGGTTTTTGGGAAAGTTTTTTGAAGTTTCTATTTTCCATACAATCGCTTTCTATGCTTTTTCGGCAATTATTACTATCGATACAATCAATATCATTAATCTGGCTGTGGAAATATACTGGTTCTTCCTTCTGCGAAGGCACATCTTTTTCGAAAAATGTTTTGACAGCTCCTTGCGTAATAATCGCCTCTGAATTTTGCAAAGATTCTACTTTATCTATACAGAGCGTTTCTTTAGTTTCTTTGTCTTCATTGGTTTGTATACGTTTTACTATAAATTCTGTACTGCAGGTTATAGCCACATTTTCATCGGTTGTATCGAGACACGCTGTATCTTTGTTGGCGATTCGTCCTCCATTTAAGAAGGCAGACATATTTTTTCGCCTCCACATTTTCGAAGTTCTCGGTATAAATTGTTTACACTTTCCCTCAAATAAAAATTCGCTCGTATCAACGCCTTGTAACTGTCCTTTCAAAAATTGTAAATACTTATTTAAGGCAGTGTAAAAATGTAATTTATCTGTCATTTTAGGAAAATTAGCACAACGAGCGCTACTCGATGGCATGACCCAAAGCGTGACATCTTCGATACGTTCAGGTTGTAACCCAAAATGGAAATCATTGGTTTTATTGGCAAACACATCATAGATACATTTGCCGTTGAACACAGCAATCTTCGGTTTATATGTCTTCAGTTTTACCTTTACCGTTTCACTGCCTTCTTTGATTTCTGTTCGCTTGAGATCAGCGGAAGATCTTGTAGCCCGAGCAACAATATTCGTCAGACCAATCCCATATCGAGGAAGTTTATAATCTTCTTCGTATTTTAGACATCGAGGTGTTAGACCTGACTCATGCAAAAGCTTGTAAAAATGATTACCAGGACCTGCATAATATCTACCACGATGCGCTGCCATCAAGCTAGGATTGATTCCAATGAAAATAACATTCATATTCATCTCGAGATAATCTGGCAAAGTATATCTTTGCACTTCTTCTTCTGATAATCCATCGAATCGATCGATTTTCTTTTTGGGCCTCTCCGGTTTTTCTATTAATGTTCGCCTTTTTAATTTGTTTAATGTAAGGGTGGACATGGCTTTACGCAAATTCAATCCCAAGATATAGATAAGGTGCAGCACATCCTCACGAATATATGTATATGAAGATAAACATTGTATCATTCCGAATTTTTTCTAAATCTTATCAGCAGAACTGTTTACCACTATTTTTGTTTGGATTAGTTTAGATTAGGTGGGATGCTGCGCACATCACATTTATATCAAATATAATTATCTACCATACTTCAAGGACCTTAGAATTATTAGCTAAAATGAGAAATTGTTTCTTTTCGGTAATCGCAGTATAATATTTGTTTCATAATTTCCGTCCTTATATACATTATATAGACTGATTGTGAGAACTAGTTATACATAAATAGTTATGTTATGTATACCGTCACGGTCACGTCACCTGTGTGACCGTGACAGTCAAAAACGTCATTTAGTTATTGAGCTTAAAAGGTTTCGGAACCCTTACTTGTGGGACAATTTCACTCTCTAAACCTGTTTAATGCCGATAAAAAGGGTATGTATGTGGGACTGTGGGACTCCCACGGTGAGAGCGACAGAAAATTTCGTTAGCGACTCCAGCGACAGATGCGACAAAACCTTAGTAGCTCCTGACAAGGATAGAGAGATCCTCGTCTCTCCTGTAGGGCTGCGACGGAGAAAGATTACGAAGCAGCATGATGTTTCGACCAGTTTCGACGAGCCTACTACAGATTCATTTAGCGACGAAGCAATATTTTTTGATGCTCTTTGTGTTGAAATATTCTCTGAATTATTGCGAGGTATCGTACAGAGCCCTTTTTTGGAAAAAGTGTAAGGAAAAAAATTTCTTCTATAAAATCGTACGCTGTTATTGTTTAAATAGTTTCAAGAGACAAATTGCGAAAAAGGGCTCTGTATACAGATACGTATACGATACCCCGCGATAATTCAGAGAATATTTCAATTCCAAAATTATCCAAAAATATTGCTTCTCCGCTAAATGCGGCTGTAGTAGGTGATCGTTAATATATATAAATGTCAACTTGAAACCGACACTATTATATTTTTATATTATTTATTATAATTTATTAATTTTCCAGAAGTCGGATTTATATCACTTA
>CM052203.1:39646-89249 GCA_028455805.1 Lasioglossum figueresi
AATGATGTTGTCCGGACTGAGAGTCACTGAGAGTCGATGTAGGTTCTTATACGGCGTGCGATTTGATGTAGGTTCTTGTCCGGACTACGAGTAGATGTAGGTTCTTGTCCGGACTACGAGTGGATGTGCAGCCAATAGTGGCACGACCAAAGCCCGGGCGTGAGCACTCTCATTTACTCCCTGTTTGAACATATACATAGTATTTGATCGCTTTCGTGGATCTAGTTCCAACATTTTTCGTTCGTCGGCGTAGAGGGCGTAAGAAAACCAATTGTTATTGTGTAAGACACGAAACGTCATATGGTGATTGATCTACTCTTATACCTCGTCTGTGCTGTCAGCCTATTTTAGTTCCAGCACCGACGAGAACCTGTCTGTGATTCCAGCACCGAGTTGGTAATACAGGAAGTGACACGAAAATGGGGCTACGTGGCCCCTGAAAAGTGGGCCGCAAAAATACATTGGATGATAGGTCTATCCTTAGCCTCGTTTCACAGTCGAGCGGACCGTCCGCCGTGCGTGGTCGCCCGTGTTCCGCACGCGTAGCAAATTACCTTACATTGTTATAGAAGCTTCCACTGTTCAGCGGACGGTCCGCAATGTAATTTGCTCTGCACGCGTAGCGCAGACGCGGACGGTCCGCCCGACTGTGAAATGGGGCTTATACCTCGTCTGTGCTACAACATTCATCGAGCTCGAGACTTTTCACTTTTCAGATTCGTTGGGCCACATCAGGTCCCATAGACAGATTTTGTCGCCGGAGATGTTACGCATGATATTTTCCAGTACAACCTGGCTATATTATTATCCGAATTATGATGTGTTTGAGCTTATTTTGATCAGGAAAAAATTTAAATCGATAGGTAATGATATCATTATGATAAAGTTAATAAGTCCATATCGAACGTCATGTGCCTTCTGGAAACTACAATGTAAGCGTTTCACCGTCACTTATTAACATCAATGAAATGTATGTTACAATTGATAATTCTGACACACATTCCTCCTTTACTATGAGTGGGAGGAAACAACGAACAATGGCGTCGAGTGTAACTTCTGCATTCACCATTATTCTGTGGTAAGTTTCTAATGTAATTCTGAACACATAAATCGTTCTAATATGTTAACATAGAAACGCCTAAACCGTTTTAATATTACTGCAGTGATATTCAGTTCTATATCGCATGATTATCATAACGCTTTACATGCATCAATATAGGTTACGTTCACTAAGTTAGAGTCAGAAGAGCCTACAACTACATCTTGTTCCTGGCAAAATTATATTTATATTCCATAGAATAATTAACTAACTGTATAATCCCATGCATGATATACTTAATAACAATAAAATCTAATTTGCTCTAAGAATTATGAACTTTAAGAAATGGGTGTGCTACGCTTAAAATCTTGAATTATAGATTCTCTTGATGATCGTACTTGCGATCAGTAAATAAGATTCTTTGAATACCGTCAGTTAAGCGGCATGTAATTTTTGAATTTATGATATTTTCTGGAAATGAGGAGTATGTTACAGTAAAGTGATATTATATTATATTATTGGTTCTGATTTGCTGACAGGTTAACATTGCTTGATATGCACGCCACCGCCACCTGCTTTGGTCAGCAGGGTCATTGACAAATGATTCACTGCGCATCTCTCTTGCGCATCGCAATTCACATGAGTTGGAAAGACCACGGGTGAGGGAACCTTCCCTGTCGTTTGTACTTTGTACTATATATGTCTGGAGAAGTTACAAGATTATCAGAGGTGCGCGTATACAGCGTCTGACAACAATTTCAAAATGGCATTACCTGTTGAATCCGAGAAGAATTTTTTGGTTGTTGTAAAGAGCTTAGTCGCTGGTGGTAAGTTAATATTTTTTATATTGAAATATAAATTTCTTTTATTTATTTGAGTGCACATTACTTATTGTTAATTTTTGTAAACGAAATTCTAATTTCTCTCGACTGTCATTTTTAAGCCTTTTTTCAATTATTGATATGTAAAATAATTATTCTACAGGTGTTGCTGGGATGTGTTCAAAAACAGCTGTTGCTCCATTAGATAGGATAAAAATTTTATTACAGGCCCACAATAAGCACTATAAACATTTGGGTAAGACTTGCAATATTAGAAAAGCAAATTGAAAAGTATAGGAATTAAATCTCTGTATACAACTTTATTATTTTAGGTGTCTTCTCAGGATTAAGAGAAATTATTCATCGTGAACAATTTTTTGCTTTGTATAAGGGAAATTTTGCCCAAATGGTTAGAGTCTTTCCATATGCAGCAACACAATTTACATCATACAAATTATACAAAAAGGTAATTACCAAATACTTTCTTTTCTTAATAAAATAAAAATTTTTAAAGCAGCATAATGATTGTTAATATAAAAATTGTCTTGTAATTTAATAGCATATTTTAACCATTTCGCTGTAGATTAAACCAGTTTAGAGTAGTATGAAATTTGTAAAAAGAGGTTTTATAATGATCTTGTCATTGCACATCACACTTACTAAATTATTATATCTCTACCTCTACTTGATAACAAGTGATACATTATTTATATAGAAATGCTTACAACTGCAAATTACAGGTACATTATAGTAAATAAACTTGCAACACGCAGGTTCAAAATGAATGTCAACAAAGACAGCTTGCAGTGTAATAATGTTTCGAAATTTTCTGATTTTATATCTCCAAAAAGTTTATAAAGTGGACACGTGTCTATTACAGATAAAGAATACATAAACAACACTTTTCAAACCAATCTCTGAATATATAAAAAGACCCCGTTGTCCGTAGGTCATAGGGGTCCCAACAGTCTATACTTATGAAATGATTGCATCAGCAATATAGACCTAACATTGTTGTACTTTCCTAGGTACCTGTGCAACGTACAAACTTAACAGCGAAAGGGTTAGCTAACTTTATGTCGATATACGTACAGTCGCTCACGAAAGTATTCAAGCATGTAAGCATAATGAATTAATTAAGCATATTAAATTTAAGACAATATAACAGGTCTAATAAAAAGAAAATGTTAAAATCGTGTCAGTAAGTTCAAATACTTGCAATATAATCAAATACGTATTATGACTATGTTACGGACGTATTTCAATGTATGTACATTATTATTTACTAAATTCGTATATTATCTTCTATTGGAATTTGGTTCAATCGTCCTTGCCTGCAATAACTTGATTGAGCCATTTAACTCTAAACATTCGAATAATTTGTTAAATGTAAATACTGTATACGTCGTTAAATTATTTTTTGTAGATGCTGGACTGTCTTAAGTATTTCAGTTTAGCATACATGTTACAGACAATGTGTCTAAGACGAACATTCTATAGAATACCCGATATTTCAGGCATTGTATAGAATGTCCGCCTTAGACACATGCTTGTAACATACATATCTCGTATGTTAAATGTTGCAAATGTAAGTATTCAAATACTTACATGAGCCACTATATGTATATCCATAAATGTCATTTCATATCATAAGAATCACTTCTCATGATGTCATTGAAATATAATACAATCTATGTAAGATTGCGGAATATTTATTGTTTTGCTCGTTCTGAATATTTAAAAAATATATTTAACATTAAATTTTGCTGCATTTGCTTTTTTTTACTAAACTAAAGTACATAGATTCATACGTATTTCCGAAATTACTAGTCTTATGGGATTCATTTTGTTTATTTTATTCATAATGCATCGGCTTTTACAGATCAATTTTTGTTTGCCTTTAAAAATTAGTTTTTCTTTAACATATGATAAATAACCTAAAAACGTTGGAAAACATACAACTGGATGTTTTAGGTTCCTTACAAAATATTTGCCTTTGAAAATAGCAACACAATTAATCATAAACAACTGTCAATTATTTTGTGCAACTTAATATAAATATTTAGTTAGGACTTCTACATAAGTTGTAATTGATTAACGATATCACAGAAAGGAAGTGTTACTTGAATGAAGTTTGTAAATAGAACTAATACGTTCCAAATCCTTTGTAATTATTAATTTATGATTACCTTATAAAGTTATTATTCTTTTTATGTATATGGAATAGATGATAAATCTTCAGGTATATATATAAAGAATAATAACTTCATTAGATAATCATAAATTAATATATATATCAGACCTGTAGTTTTATTAGCATTATTCTTATAAACTTATTATTTACAAATCACTCGTAAAGGAGTACTTTGTACCTGAAGATTTATCATCTATTCCAAATACATACACTGTTGACTTTAATTGTCCGAATACTAGCCCCTCTACCCCGTGAGGGGCCGTGAAACTCGAGGGCCTCGGTTGCCGAGGAGTGTAAACATAATACGGGTCGGGTATATCGGTGTGACACCACTACTAATCCAATAAGAAAACTTCTTTATTTTTCACTATTTTTTTATGGGACCTTATACCAAATATGATATAATCCCGATGGTATTTACTTGTATAATAAACGATGAAAGTTTCGAACGCAAAGAAGGACAGCGTATGAGAAAGCCTTTCTTTCCCATGCGGAAATAACACCAGTAATTATCAACGGAATTATATTATGTTTAGTGTCATTCTCATTAGAAAAATGCCACGGATATGCTGGTGAAGGTCTCATAAAAGAATAATGGAAAATAAAACAGTTTTATTAGTAGTGGTCTCATACCGATATAGCCGACCCGCATTATGTTTACACTTCTCTGCGACCGAGGCTCTCGAGTTTCGTTGTTCTTTTCTATGTCCGGCAGTGGATCACAGAATAGTATTTCCTTCCCGATAAATGTCCCTGACTTGACTCATGTTTTAGATATTTATCGAAAAAATATTGTAACTCCATTTCAAAGAAATGTAACTATCTTTAAAAAATATAAAATTTGGTTTATGAATTGTCAAGTAAATAAACAGTCAACAACGTGAGGTAAAATATTATTTGTAAATTATTACCACTGCTGTATGAATAAAATCTATGAGGACCGGTCATATATAAATCAGAGTTTGTCTCCAATTTTTTTTCAAGAATATTTTTAAAAAATACATCTGAGTTATATTTCCATGTATGTTGCGCTATAATCTACAATTATGATACTTATGTAATAAACAGTTTTGCTGCAGTACTAGTCAATTTTTATTTTCAATTTTATAGAAAGAAGAGACTAGGCCCTAAAGTCAATTGCACAGTAAACAAGTGCCTCACCACTTTGTTACTATTAAAACAATATTCTCTCAATGTCTGTTCGAATGGTTCACACAAATGATAATAACAAAGTGATCAATTTAAACAGTAAATAGAATGTTCAAGAATAGTCCAATGTAGTTTTTGAATTTTTTCTTGTATTTGAAATGCTGCTTAGTCAGCTCCCAAATGGCCTTGATTTTGTCAGTGTGATTCTCACAAGGGAATGACCCAAGGTGGTCGTCTTCGATTTTAATGTACTTTTTCACAGTGGTAGTATACATGTTTTTAATGATATATGTAAAATATTAAATGTAGATACTTAAAAACATTAAAGATAGAAACAGTTACGTACCTTTAATACGTAGTATTAAAAATATTACAAATTTTTAAAAATTACGAATAACTAGGAGTTATCCGATGATCTCCAGCTTAGTACATGGTCTCGCTACCAACTAACTTCGCTGATACTACATTGTAAATGGTACTCTGCCATTTTGTACTTATACTGCGTATAGGACATGCGTAACTTTTATCTGTTTATATCTTTAATGTTTCTAAGTATCTACACCTAATAGTTTACATATGTCATTAGAAACATGTATACTACCACAATGCAAAAGTACACTAAAATCAATGACGATCACCTCGGGTCATTCCCTTGTCAGTAACAAATGATTGATGCCAAGCAAACACTTGTGTCCTTAGTAACATTTTATCCCTAAATTGTTAATGTAATATATGCAACATTTCAGTGAATTTTATACCTTCTATAGTTAAAAGTGTAACAATATATTGTTTAATGGAAGTTGGTAATATTTGCTTACTCATTCTTTCAATGGTTAAACAGAATTGCACATGATGTATATTGAGTGTAAAACAAAGTCTGGTTATTATTTGATTGAATCTCGTGTACGCATAAAATATCCGAACCTTTTCCTCAAGCATATATATTTAGTAATAATTTATTCTTCAGATAAAAGTAAGAAAAAAATGTTATATAAAGTTATAAATAACATGATTTCATATCAGGTAACGATTCCGCATTATTGCTGGTTAACCCTTAGACGAGTACTAGAACAAAGTCTCATAAATACGTAATAAATATTCATAAATAAATAAACATGGCAACAGTTACAGTTGGTCAAAATGATCCTGTAGTAAGAGGAGATAAATATAGGTATTTAATATTTAACTCTTCATATACTCGACGATGGAATATTAATTTGCTTATCACAGTTTATCAGGAAAATCCTGGGCACGCTATATAAAATTGAATGTATGTTCGTGATAATGTTCAAGATTAACTCTAATAAATAATCAACAGTTTTGAAATACTTACAATACAAAACAATATACTTGAAATACAAAAGTTGAGACAATGATTGAGATAACTATTCAGACTGCAATAGGAAGTCTAAACTAGTAAATAAATTTCATTGATTTCTTGAGTTGCTTTACCTTTTTTTTTATAAAATTCTAGGCAATGGTTAACGTGATAAGAAATACCTCATACGTGATAAGTGAACCTCATAAGACTAACAATTTCAAGAACAATAATAAATGATTTATGCACTTTATCTTAGCAAAAATCATGATTTATTTTAATTTTAATTCAGATTCATTAAAAAACAGCCTAAATGTCCTTAATTACATTAATCGGAGTTATCATATTTCAATTTCGTCAAAATTTCTAATATTGCGAGTGGAGAAGGAGGAGGAAGGAGTAAGGATACAGCAAGATTGTACAATCTGTGACCAAATGAACAAAAAAATATATTCTTTGTTGAAAAAAGATATTGATAAATACATAGAACTTTTATTAAGATGTATTTCATTTTTACTAGTGGCTAGAAAAATTACCAAAAACGCGTGCACTTTCACATGAATTTTTGGCTGGATCTGCTGCCGGTGTTACAGCAGTTACACTAACATATCCGTTAGATACCATTAGAGTTAGACTTGCCTTTCAAGTCGCTGGGGAACACATATACGCAGGAATTGTCAATGCGGGAATTATAATTTATAAGAAGGTAATATCAATTAGTTTTATCTCCAATGAATATTTTTCAAAATAATTATTATTAAATATGTAAGAATGTGCAACACACATATGTATCGATACTTTCGGTTAAAGATAGAAGATATTAGATAAGCTGAGAATATATCAACAAGGTCAAGGTATTTCAAGTTTCATTAGCATACATGATTTGCTGTGAAAAGACATACTTTGAATAACATCTATATATACTATATGCACAATGAATTCTCGTTTTAGAATTTGTTAAGTATTTCAGGAAGGTGGTATTCGAGCATTGTACAGAGGATTTTGGCCAAATGTGATCGCCATTATTCCATATGGAGGATTGGCGTTTTATATATTTGAGAAACTGAAGTACTTATGCATGATACATGCGCCAGACTATCTTTGTAAAAAGTGTGATAAAAGTACTGGTATGACATGCACATTTTTATAATAATATCATATTGTATGATTTTTATATAAAATTTTGTTATATTTAAACATATCCTTAAAATATTTGTTTACAATAGGTGGATTAGTTTTAACTATACCAGCAAGATTACTGTGCGGAGGTATGGCAGGTGCTGTCGCTCAAAGTGTTAGTTACCCTTTAGATGTAACTAAAAGACGTATGCAATTGGCTATGATGAATCCTGCTACTCATGAATTCAGGTAAATGTATTTATTAAATAATTGTTTATATAAGATGATGGCATTGTAATTTTGTTGTTTTTTTTAGTAATAACATGTTAAAAACCATAATAAAAATATATCAAGAAAACGGCATTACAAAAGGTCTTTATCGTGGGATGAGCATCAATTATTTACGTGCTGTTCCTATGATGTCTGTTAGTTTTACAACGTTTGAAATCATGACACAACTTTTCAATTTAGATGCAGGAATGAAATTATAATTTATTTTGTGCAATTGTAATAATTTATAATATTCTGAACTCTCCGAGTAAAAGTACAATGAATAAAGTAAAATAATCATATATTGTTTGAAACAGTTATCAATATCTGAGCAATATTGTATAGGTTAGTACACCTGTCTTAAAATATTATATTTGAATGAAATAACATTCTAATGTTATTTTATAGTTTTTCATCGTTCAATAATAAAAATGCATAAAACATACAATTTCAGTTATAATTAACCAGTCATTTTTTGTTCCAGTAATTTAATAGTAATTATTTTAACTATATATGTACAGTCAAAGTGATATTTAAATAAGATCTTTTTCTGGCAATAATTTGTGAATCTGCAAGTAAAGATATTTTTCAGTATAAATATTCAATAATTTTCAATAAAAAATGTACATCCATGTTATTGTGCTCAAAAACAGAAAATAGAAACACGATAAATATGTAATAGTAATTGTAGTTAGAGATCCTGTAAATTCGATAAATTAAAAGAAAAGATTTGTAAATAGAATACTGTTTACTAATCCTTTTTTTGTTAAATTAAAAATATTGAGGCGGATAAACTATTTAAATAATCGTAAAAAAATTAATAAACAATGTTGAGTATACTGCACATCTAACAATAAGCATGTTGACAGTCATTCATATTTAGCATATAGTGTATTTAGTTCATATTTTTTGCTGTTGACGTTTACTTTGAAGTACTCATCTTTAACATAATCATTCCAGAATTGTGTAATTTATATAGATACCATTTTATTTATAAAAATTCACTATTTTTACAGCTGGTTTAAAAATTTGTAACATAAACGTAAATAATGAATTGCTTGTTAGTCTTAAGATTAGTTTTGCCCAAGTTTTTCATTATTAAATTTGGATGTAACAAATTATATAAGACTTTCTAAATATAATAACATCGATGTTATTATATAAAGAGATATCTCTTTATTTCTCTAGCTTTGCTTATAATGAGGTGACATAATATCAGTTCAAAGCATACTGTTTCCCATGCTTAAGCAATATCTGCACTAGTACAGATATTGCAAGTGTACAACTTCAATATGCATAACTTATATTTTCATGATATCTGAAGTATAAAAACAAAGAAGCATGTGAAAGTTAAAAACCAAACATACACATAATCCATAATTATCAAAGTACTTTCTTGTTGAAATATTGTAAAAGATATCATAAAAGATGTTATCCCAAATTGATATATACAGAATGTAATATGCATCTTATACATAATAATTATATACAGGTACAAACTGATTATGTTGTTCCAAAGTTATATACACAATAAAAATGTGTTAGGAAGTTTCAAGTTTTGAACTGAATTTATGCATGTGAACTGGTAATCAATCTGTTAGCTTCCAATAAAAGCATGTTTCTGTCAGATAATCTTAAATCAAACCTACGGACATTTGGGATTCATTACTGAAATTGTATTTAAATAAGAAAAATGTAAATGTAGAATTCTTATAATTGAATAAAGTATGCTCGATTCAAAATCATATTATCACAAATAAAAATTAATAATAATTCGGAAGTAATTTACAGATTTTATATTGAGTCGAACAGCTAATAAGTTTATTCGTGGTTAAATTTATTCATTGTATGAAATATTTTAAGATAGAATAAATAGAGCAAATAGAAAATTAACTATACAAATTCTAAGATCTATTACTGGTATTTTTATATAAGACTTACTTCTAATTAACTCAGTTGTTCTTGTTATAATAGCTACCATGATTTTTAATTCTAAGTAGGAAATTTTATTTTAATCCAGTAAATGTGTTTAGTATGTGATATAAAACAAAAAAATGCTCAACCCTGCATGATGCAGAAAGGATTGCTGTATCCACAATATTATTTTTTCTGTGCTACTTTCTTTTAAATTTACAGTCTTAGTAAATTACTATAATGTGCAACTATATATTCACTTTGTTCTCCTTATTATTTCTGCTATATTATTTTATAATGCATATTCTCAAATTACATTTATGAATGCTTACTTCTATGAATATATGTATTCTGCAAATTTATCTGATGCTCATGTATACAATGCCTGCGTACTACGTACTGACGAATATGAATGATTTGACACAACACATTAAATCTGTTTCAATTGCATTACACATGTTTATTTACCAGAAGCATCGTTTTATACCTATTAATTAGTAAAAAGGTTGACGGTAGATTCATAAGCAGTTAACTTTCAATTTGATGATCGTGAATGCATGAATTCATTCAGTATAAAGTATATTTTACTTAGAAAGCTTTTAACAGGATTGATGCAAAAGTGTTGCGACTTCCTTAAATTATTAAAAAAAAAAAGAAAAAGAAGGAAAAGAAAATAAGATGGTCATGCATTTAAATTCATATAAAAAATTGAAAACTGCATCTGAACATGTAAGTTTAGAAAATAAAAAAGATCGATTAATATAATTGGAATAAAAAACTACTAAAGCACAGACACAATCGGCTAGCTAATATTACTAACTATCATTACAAATATATTTATAAAAATGTGTTTGTGAAAATCACATGACGATACGATCCATTTAATAAAACAACTTTAGTAATAATAACAACATTGTTGGAATTGTTATTATGATTCTGATGAACTGTGATGTGTAATGCTATATTAGATCAATAAAGAAATCCACTAAAGAATTTATTAAATTGTTTATATGGCACAATTCGTGTTTGCCAAATTTACTGTTGCATCAACCCTTTTTATATTCCCCTGAAATGGAGCATTTCATGCTCCGTTAATTTTAATTATATATGTGACACTCTCATAAATATAAACTATGATCATTTTAGTACAGTTCTTGAAACCTTAAACAACATTATTTTCATTTAGTACATGTAACAAATAATTTTGCTCATACAAACAGTTTTCAATAAATTAATATTAATTCAAGGTTTCAAAACAGTACCATGTACATATTTTCGTTCGCACTACTTATTACGTTCAATCCATGTATTACGTTCATATTTTTTTTCTTCGATAATAAAAATACAAGCAATATAATGAAAGTTATAGAACTCAATGCTATACGTGAATTTTTAATTGGTACGTGTGTACATTATTGTTTGTTTTTCTTTTTCATGTATACAATTAATGTTGTGTCTAGATGTATGGTGTTGGACACATGTAAAATACGCAGATGTGTTTTGTCTCTGAATGAGACACCTCGAAGTGAGTCATGATATAATACTTGAGACTATAATATGATGTGTAAGGATAGCTGAAACCTTACACCCTTATTGATGTTCTATCCATAAATTATTTTCAGTGGCATTGCTATAAAGCCTGAATCATTTCCATACCCCTATCTTAATATTTAATTTTGGAGTATGATTCTTTACAAGAAATAGTCTGGTGTCCGCCTAGTAACGTGTGGTTCTCCGCGTCTTGGAGCTGGATCAAATTGAAGGCTGAAAAATCAGTTGTTATGAATGTTTTTTTTAGCTATCTTATTCTGTTCTAAATAAATTGTTTGATTGAACTTACAATGAATATTTTAAAGCATCATCTAATTCCATGATTGCAGCTTGATTTCCACAGCGATAACAATAATTAGGCGCTGAGAATATAGTTACAACATTACGATCGTGACACCTGTAAGAATAAATACGAACTATGATATGTATATTATAAACACTATAAATAATATATATATTAAATGTTGGACTACGTAAATTAAATATTTTACATAAAACAAAATCTAAGACGGAAGAAAAGATTGGTGATTTCGTTGTAACGGCCATGTTTTTAAGTCATTAACGATTGAAAATCTCTTTGATTCGCCAATAGTGATGTACCTAAGGAAGAGCGCAGACAATGGCATACCGTGTGAAAGCCGGAGACAGAGAGCTAGCTCATGTACCAAAATCGGTCGAATCTAATTGTTAATAACTTAAAAACAAAGGTGTTACATCAAAACCGTTATTCTTGATTGTAGACTTAAATTGGTTTGTGATCAAGGAATCACACTCTAGCTATGTCCACATCGAGGCAACATCAAGCAACTTTTTATCGTCTCTTGTTGCCTACTTCTTTTTTACTGAATAAACATACATTATATATGCATGCAGAGTAAAACGATTAATGAACAATTTTAATAAATGTACCAGTTGTAGCCTTCCATAACTAATTGATGCGCTCGCGATACCAATGTCAGACCATTAGAATGATTAAAAGTTTCTGAAATATCTTGTCCAAAAGTATATCCTGCCCCACGAGGAGAAATACCCCACCCTCCTCTATCATCTGGGTCTGACCACAGAAGATCACACATAGGACCCTGTATAAAATGCAAACAAATAAGACATACTCCTTACTTTATTTTTAGTTTAGTTCTAAAAATAAAGAATACGTACCTCATGTGGTACTTCTTGTATGCGATCTAGGGCTCGTATATGATCTAATGTATCAATCGATGGTGATAAACCACCGTGCAAACAAAAGATTTGACCATCTACCAGCGCAGTTAATGGCAAATAGTCAAATAGGTCTGTAAAGAACTTCCACACATTGGCATTACCATATTTACGTAAACATTCATCATAAAATCCATATACTTGTGTGATTTGTCTTGATTCATGATTACCACGTAAAATTGTTATTCTTTCTCTATATCTGACCTATATGTATGTATAAAGTATTCAAAAAGTTTTATTAAATTCCACCTGCTCTAAGGTATTTATATTATATTTTTTACTAAATATATCCATTAATTATTTATGATAATCCTACCTTGAGTGCAACTAACAAGGTAACAGTTTCAACAGAATAATAACCACGATCTACATAGTCACCCATAAAGAGATAATTTGTATCTGGGGATTTGCCTCCTATTCTGAACAATTCCATTAAATCATGAAACTGCCCATGTACATCTCCGCATACTGTCACAGGACATTTTACTTCTTGTACATTAGATTCTTTAGATAAGATCTCCTTTGCCTAAAAAACATAAAAATCGCATTACCACTTGTAGTCTTAAATAAAGTTTTTGCATGAGTTGATGTTCTTTATTTTTATTCTTATAATATATACACTACAGTCTCCAAATATTTGGATATTTGCTGATATTCAAACAATAGCATCTCAGTACAAGTACACTGCAAATCTATTTCAAAATAATTTCATTAGTTATAATCACTTTCTTAACTTTTAACATGAAAGTAGAATACAAAGTAGATATTGCTAGAGATAAATTTTTATCAAATAGAAATAGAAGAAAATTCTCATTTGCCTTTAATTACTGTGTTTTTATTGATATATGTAATTGGACAATGAATAGGATATTTATTAGCAACCATTAGTTGTAAATAATTATTAATTGTAATAATTATTAATATAAATATGTACACATAAATATCAGTCTTAATACAAATAATCATATACCTTAAAAATGTATAGATAAATGTTTTAGCAATTGATAAGAAACTAATCCTTCTTAATATAGTAGTGCCTATAATTTCTATGACTCAACAATATTAATCTAAGACATAATATCCGAATAGTTGAAATAGTGATCATAAACTTATTCGCTAATGTTGATAATAAATTAGACATTTGATAAACATTGATTGCATGAATAAAATTTATAAGTGTCTACATTATGTACTTTCATATTTGGATATTAGATATAACACCCACGTAGCAAATATTTGTTAAATACTGAATGTATTTTTAAATAATATTATTTGTATAGATGTCGAATATAATACACTCTCTGCCTTATGGTAAATAAATCCTTACCCGTAGCATATCCTGATTATTAGACATTGCATTAATTACTGTATCAATTTAATTGCACTTGAAATTAGACAGAATCTATATATTGTATTGTATATTATGAGTATTATTATATATATAATACATATGTGTATATATAATATATATGTGTATATATAATTATAACATATATATGCATAGGCATACACATGCACATGCATGTTGTATAATTAAAAGAGTAAATGCAATAATTTTAACATAAGATTAAGAGTGCATGCAAAAAAATATTGTATCGTAAAAATGCATTTTATATACTGAAAGAAATTTTAATCGAAAAATAGGGAAAATAGAATGAACGGCTGATTCAACGAACCAGGCAGTACAATAGACACGAACAAGTTGCAGAGAGGTCTTAATAACGAGTGAACGCGGTGTTTGGACATTTTACCGCGATCAAAATAAACATTTTTACCGAAAGCCGAAGTTTGCCAAGAATGCAAAATCGTATAAATGTTGATAGTTATTTTTTTCTGCTTTTGTAAGATGTTCAAACGTATCGCAATGAGATTCGCAATGACATGTCAAGCCATGCTTAGCGGCATCGTAAAGTACCAATAAACGAAGATGAAACAGCAAACCAAAATTGGTTTCGGAAAACACGAAAGATATCGCGGTTAAATAAGCACAGTAGAATCGACAAACAGATGATTCAAGGCGCATCGCGTACCTTCTCGCATAGAGTTTTCACTTGGCTTTCTGTTAGTTGTTGGCATTCATTTAATTGTTCTATCCACTGGTCGAGCTCTTTCAGCGACGCTTTTTCCTCCATTGTACGAATCTACGTAAAGTTTACGGATTCTCCACGCCCTTAGCACGTGTAATAAAAGTAAAGCAAGTCCGTATTATAAACTAAATCATTCGGTTTTACTGGAAAAGCTTCTTAACACAAATGTCCTGATGAAGCACACACTCACAAAATGGCCGATCGCGAGTACTGACGATGACGTCATACTCAATTCATGCGTGCTTCGCTAACTATACCTGGATTACTATGTCGACCAATCACCGTTCACGTTGATCTTAATTTATCCAATCAAACGTCGACTTTACTCTTGTCGCGTGCGTTGAACTATTATATACTGTGTGACTATGACTGCATCATTTTAATGACGATGATTACGTTTCTCCTAGAGACATCAAACTTTCCTTGTGACGTATAAATATCAGATAAAATTCTATAAAAATAACAAAAATTGTTGAATATGAAATGCGTGGTAATTTTGAAATTGGTACACAGAGCGAAGTGTGTCAGTTTATGCATATATTATATTTCAAACATTAACTGTGCAGACTCGTACATAAACGTTGGAAACTAATTTAATCTATCCAAAGATAACGTTTTTTCACGAACCGAAATATTTCTATCATATAAATAATAACACATACTTAATTATATTTTCAAATGTTCTTTATTAAATTTCATTCATAAAATGGTTTCATCCAATGCCATATATACATAACAAACTGTAGAATTCCATTCTTTTAAACTGAATATATAAAGTTTTAAAGATTTTACAAATTATAATAGGAAATGGTATTAAATGGAAATTTGAAGTTGAATTATTTTTACTCGTGGATACAATTTACATTAGAAATTTGATTTCATAGTAATCGAATAATACATTTAGCGACTATAAGGCACTTAACAAATACATGTATATAGAATCTCAACACTTCTTTAGTATACATCGATAAGCATAAAGTTACATTCTGGAATTGTATTTCTTTAGCCATTCTTAATAACTATAGTAGTAATTTATACATACAGTAGACCCCGCAAGAATGACTGTGGCACTAAAATACAATCATATTGAGTATTTTAAACAAGTAAAGCACATCCTACAGATGGATGTAATTTCATTAATATTTTGTATTTTAACTACTAGAAGTAGTACTTAATCTTTATTATTAAGTAATTTCAACAAGGTTATTAATACAATATTAAATGTAAAAAGAGAAATGTGTTCCTCGTCGAAGAAACATTAATTATATCACATCTTCTGTTAATAATGTTGACAACATGTTGCTAATGTCTCCTGTCAAAAAAATCTTTGGAATTAGTACGAAAAGTTGAGAATAAATAAAAAAGTTGATTAACATACATTATTGGGATATACTGGTCTACTTAGTAGTATTTCAATATTCATCTACAAAGTGTTGCATCTAGTTGGATGAGCCATGGTAGTAACAATTTTATTTTTGTTCTGTAGTTGAGATCTGCAGCTATAGGATTATGTTCAAAATAAACAGTCTGTAACTTTTTATTAGCTGTTAAGTTTTTTATAGTTGCCCAATTATCAATTTCATTATTATTTATCTGCAAATTATATATGAAAGATTAGCAAATATACAAATGTAAATATAGTAAGTTATTAAGGAAAATAACTCTGTTCTTACCCAAAACTCCTCTAAGTCTACTAAATGATCGATGTTTTGAATCTTGGTTATTTTATTATTTGCTAAGTCTAATGTAGTTAGCTTTTCACAATTTGTCAGTCCTTCTATGACCGTTATATTATTCTCAGATATATATAATTGATCTAGTTTTCTTAGTTCTTCCAGATTCTCTATCCGTATAATGCGATTACTTTGTAAACTTAATAACTGAAGATTTATTAAACATTCTAGGTTCTCAATTTTTGCAATTTTATTTTTACCAAGAAATAAACTTGTTAAATTTTCAAGACCTTCGAAATTACAGATTTCCCGTATTTTGTTGTCACCTAATTCGAGAGTTGTTAAATTTTGTAGATGCGATAAATTTTCAATACATTGAATTTTATTGGATGATAAGAATAACTTTTGTAAATTCAATAAATCCTCCAATCCTTCAATTTTTTTAATACGATTGAAAGATAGATCTAAAAGCCTGAAAATGTCAAAATGTTATAAAATCAGTTAACTATTTTCTCACTATTCTAATTTTTCACAAAACAAATCTATGTTACCTGAAACAATTAGAGGATATTTTAGTATCATGAGTATAATGATAAGCAATTGCTTGTCAGTGTTTGGAATTCCAAGTTCTTTGCAGCACACTTACACAAATCCTAGTGCGAAACATTTATATAAACTTTAAATGCATACATTACATTGCATTTATAACTTATCATAATTTTTACATAATATCCCCTAATTGATTTCAGCAGTGTATTATTTTCTACAAACTACGTACTCTAAATTTGCAAGAGCACTTAAATTTTCTATTGTAACAATCTGATTATCCCTCAATTCTAGTTCAACCAACGTTGTGAGAGTGCCAACATTTTCAATTTTTTTAATTAAATTCCATGTAAAACACAATTTGCGTATTTTTGATAATGGTTCCAAATTTTCTAATTTTGTTAGTCTTGAATGATTGAAGTCTAATTCCTAAAATACGAATAAAAGCAGTTATCTACATCATAAATTTATTATCAGATAAGCAAAAGTAATGTCAAAAATATTTGCAATGAAGACAAACTTCACTATCCGGATCAATGATAAGAATCTTTTCTGATTCTTCGTGTCTATCATTTCTATTTTCCCCTTCGATTTCAGCTGATCCTTCGTTTCTATTATTTTCTAAAACAAAAATACTTTGAAGTGTAATTGTATACTTTATTGTTTTCATTGATTCTTACAGGGTTGTAGTTACTTTACCATTTTGTGCCATTATTGTAGAATAAAATCACCGAAGATACTTAAAATTCAGTATACTCGATTAAAAAATATGTCGAAAATTTCAATACTGGTACTGGTCAGAATAGTGTTTAAAATACGCTAGAATCTAATTCACTTGTGGTTCGAACACTGCAACTTCTACAGCGCCCCGCATACGCGAATTGTTATATGTATAGCGTAAGCCGTAAGCGATAATTAAATCATGCGTATACTTTACAAAATACGCAATTAGTTGTTCATAATATTATTTTTAAATATTGTTCATAAAAAATAGTTTTAAAATTTGTAAGATTACAAAATATTTACACTATTGCATTAAAAATATTATTATTATATTATTAATATGCAAGTTTGTTTTACTTTATGGTTGAATTATATCATTTACGTGTATCCCAAATAATTTCCTACAATTTTGCTGTCGTTGAAAAGAATGGAAAACACTGTTGTTATGTATTTAAGTACAAAAAGATCATGTAGAATTATTTCTTCAACAATTCTAAGTTATTATCCCTTTTATGTGCGGGAAACAGAATTGACACTAAAGTATTGCTATCTATATATTTGTAATGTATGACCGTAGACAAAATCAGTATAGTTTTGCTCTGTTTGGTCAGAGCAGAGAGTATATATTCTCTGGTCAGAGCAGAGAGTATATCTCTGATACTATCATTTACTCTCTGATACTATGGATGCGGTATTCCCATAAGCCAGCTGCATAGCTTTTTGTCACAAATTAAACGTAGAATTTAATGCCAGCGCCGCCACTAGTGACCGGTGTATTAAGAGAAATAGCGCGAGTTTCAAAAATGAAATAAGAGTGAAATAATAGTATGTTATGTTATAACATCACAAATTAATTACAAGTTATAACAAATTAACCAGAAGTGAAATTTGTGAAATAAATGCATAAATGTAATATAAAAGAAACTAAGAATGATTAATGAAGTGAAGAGAAAGTGCAAAATTGAATTAAAAATATTTGTAAACATTTTTGTTATTTGCTTTACTGTTATAGATAAGGGAAAAGTAAATAGGTGTGCATTTCTTACGTTTTAAGAGAAGCATTAAATGAAATCAAACTCATAATATTGAAATACATTTATTACTGATAAAACACATTTATATTTTATAAATATTTTATATACAATTGAATCAAATTAATACAGATCAGACAATTTCAAGTCCGCTATTCAAGATTCAGCAGTACCAGCTTGCATCACTGTTGATAACTAAATCTGTAATATTACTTTAAAGCTTAAAAGATTGAAGAAAATCATTCTGGAGAAGTCTAAAATCTACGTGGCCACGCATTTTCCCATCTCTACCCCTCTGACTACCTTTTTTTATGTTCATTTCGTCAACGATTACCGAACAAACTAATTTTTCTCCGTTTTCTTTTAATTGTTCTGACTTTTCTTTTAATGTATTAAATGATTCGTTCGTAAAACCTGGTTCAGCATCTACACTAGTGTACCAAGTTCTAAGGACGTCTGGATGTGGCAAAGCTAGATCAAATGTTTTTCGTATATAACAATACGCTTTTGGCGAATAGAAGTGGACGGTTAAAGCAAACGCACGCAAGCTTGAAGGATATTTATCCCTACTTACTTTGCCTTTTCTATTTTTGATCATTCGGTTAAATAACTCCAAAGAAGTATCCTCGAGAGCCAAAAGATTATAAAATGTATTCTGAGGCTATAATTTTTTTTCCTTCAACCCTTTCACTACTTCCTTTAAGGAATGTACCTTTATCTTTAGGTGTTTTAGTTGCCGCTTCAACATCCTGTTACTCTTTTGAGTAGAATCTAGTCTTTGCGGGACGCTACTTAGTTTTTTCAGAGTACTCCTCGGGGTGTTTGCATAATGGTGGTCATGACATATATTCACATGTACTGTCTTGGGCTGGGATTTCGCTTTTGGGATTTATTTTTGATGCAGTTGGCTGGAGAAAACTCTCTTCATTACCTGCAACGAAAAATATTGTCACAAAAATTGTTATATTACGAAAAAAACTGTCAACTTTATCACTCAAATAATATATGTGATAAAACGAAATACTGTAATTGAAACTTATTTGAACATACAAATCTTTCTGCCACTTGTCGTAGAGTCAATGTACTCTACTCACATACCCGCTTCTGGAATTTCTTCACGTTTCACAATAGATTCAATAATATCTGAAAACAAAGTACATACACTAATTTAATATACATATTACATTACAGTAATATATTATAAATCAATTAAGACACAGTTCCTTACTTCCATGATTACTTTCTACCAAAATATTGCTATGTTCTTGAAACATTTCCTGGCGTGTCAAAATAGTTGGCAGAGATCCTGGTTTTAAATATTTCCTGTTGGAAGTGATGCACATTAAAACAGTCTTCATGAAAGTGATCCGAACACAAATAATTACTATTTGTAGGCATTCAATTTTCCCGATCTATTAATTTGATCCACTGTTCACACAGTGCTGCATTTTTTGGAAATCTGTATTTTATCATATGGGAATTAAAACAAAGGAAAATTAGTACTATTGAAAAATGAAAAGAAATTATATTATCTGTACATACCTGTGCAGTGTTGCATTTCTTTTGTTGTTACTAAAATTTCCGCAATACATGCATTTACCCATTGTAATCAATTATAATAAAACGGAGTATAATCAAAATCACATATAAATACTAGTCTACTTGTAATGCTTTGTGTTTTATTATTTTCTGCTTTCTAATATTAAATCTTAAAGATGGTAACATACCTGATAAGTTGTAAACACCACAAAATACAGAATAAACAATGAATATACGCTCGCCAAATACTCCAAAAAACACCCGAACATGGCACGCTACGAAATAAAGTGGTGTCGATACTGTCGATAGCGTCTAATCAACTCGATTGAAAGCAGCGCCGTCTGGAGGAACGCAAACACAGGGCAAAGTATAGAGGATCCTTAGACCATATATACCTATAGCACCGACTAGACCGACGCACCGCTTTTACCGAAGGATTATGATTATAAGTGCCACCGTGCATCCGCAGGACTGAGAAGTAATTTTCTAGCGCATCTGTATTAAGGCGCGAAGTCATAAAAAATGTTACCCCTAGGGTAGCACTTATAGATTGTCGCAACCCCAACAAACAAGGAAGCACTTTTAATCCTTTCGGAGAAACAACAAACCATTTCTGCATCGCATGTAATTGCAGTTTCAAATTATCTTCTACATTATTATAAAAACGCGAAAGCGCACATTTGTTTGGGTTGGGGTCTTGGGCGCATCTACTATTTAAATTGTCAAACAGATCATTCAAGGTTTCAAAGAAACTAGCCGTGTGTTGAACAGTCGTTGTTTCTATGCAACCTGTCAACGAAGCAGTGAACAACGCAGACGACACCCTTTTACTAAAAACTTGAAGAGCAAGCTTACATTTCATCTTATCGAATGAATTTGGCCTTACATGCTTTTCTGATAATTTGTAAGCTGCTCGTGTACTCTTAGTCTTTTCTAAATTCCAAAGTGAAACGACATCGTTCTACGAGACTATAAATCCGTTGATTGAAAAATTATGATTCAATAAATTATTTCTAATACTCTTAGACAAATGTAAATAATCAAAAAGAAAATAAATTTTGTGGCCATTCCTTGAAAAAAAAGGTTTTTTAATTGATGTGCGTTCGTCTGCTATGCTCTGATTACTGCCTCCCTGATCGGAAACAACCGCTCTAATTTTCAAACCGGTCTTATGCAACTCATCTAAAATTTTGTCTAAAATTATGGATAAATTATCCCTCGTTATTCCCGAATCTGTAACAAAAAAAGCTGTTGGTTGTTTCCAATTGTTAAACAGCCCCCGTAGCATAAAAACAAGGACTTGAGTACCCACAGCTGCACGACGACCTAAAAATCCCAGGTCTTCGAAACCTTCAATTATCTGTTTCGTTGGGTGGAAGGTTAATGTTACGTATTCACTACACCCCTTCCTTATATACTATTCCCTATATACATTATTATTATTATTATATATTCTTCTTCGTTATCATTATTATTATATGTATATTCCTCCCGTTTTCATGATTATTATATACTCGTTTCTGTGTCATTAATGTTATACGTATAATCCTTCGTTATCACTATTATTATGTATTCCTTTCTCATCATAATTATTATTGTATATTCGTTCTCTATAATTATTATTGTAATCATAAGCTAACCGATTTCATTGTATTTTAAACGCTATTGCGCGCGGCCAGCGACGAGAGAAGGACCCCGATCGGTCCCAGGACCTTTTTCCCCACCCACGCTACGACCATTTTTCTACCCCTCCCTTATACCCCTCAAGCTTTCCTCAAGAACCCTGCCAGCGACTCTCGTCACTCTTGAAAAACCAACCGAACCTTTCGCTAATAAAACAGACAAGTCTACAGATAACAAAGTTCTAGTTACTTTATAACCAATTTACATACAAATTAAAACGTTACGAGCCATATCGTAACAGTTAAACATTTCTTAATTGCCATTTCATCAAACAAAAGAATGCAATTGCGATCTGCGACTTCCATCTGCGCAGCTTTTATTTTTAGACCGTTAAATATATTTTGGCAAATACCAGGCCAAACATCACTTTTCCCGAACCACCGAACAAGTGTAATTGGACTCGGCAAATGGAAATAGAAAACATTGCGCATTTTGTCATGCAAAGAAGGCGAAGTATAATGCATTGTCATGCACAACTGTTGCTCGTCGCGCGTAAAAGCACTTCTAAACGGTTTAAATAATAACATTACAATGAAAGCAAAAACAATGCCAGAAACTCTTTTCGCGATTGCCATCTTCAAACATGTATTATTAATACAACCTGAAGAAAGCTTATATCTAATCCTATTCAATGCTTACTTAAGAATCTTACACTTATTTTTCTCTTTGCTTAACTGTTGTTCCATTTGCATCAACCGATTTTCCTCTATGTTGCATTCTTGTGAAGATGAAATGGCTGTAGTATCAAAAATTTCTCTAATACTATCACTAACACTATAACGATCACTGTCAACATTAAGATTACTGTCACCACCGGCGAGATCCTCGTCTGTGCTAACGTTATCACTATCTTCAAGAACAAGCAACCTAGGCACGGCATTTTTACGCAAAACACCCGACGCGTGAAAACTACTTCTTAAAAAATGCCGACTACATAGATATTTTTTTTTCAATTCTGAATTATCCATTTCTACCCAATCGTCTAAACCGATGTTAACCAGCCACGTTATGCATCTGTCATTGTCATTAACCTGAAAACGATGAAAAGTAGAATTATCCGTTGAATTGCGGGATGTTAAACCGCACTTCAAATACGCACACTTTTTATAATGACGTTGAGACCTAATATTTTTATATTCCATTTTTGTTAATTAATATAGCTAACTAAGCAAGCTAAATATAAATTATGTAGAATGTAGGAGGGGTTTGGCACTGGAAAGGTCAGAATTTACCAATCTACTTATAACGCGAACCAGGATTTATTTAACAAGTGAACTCTTTCGCTGATCTGAACTGATTGCGTTTTTTTCGGTTGACGTCGACCACGAAACCTCTATCGATGGTCTTTTGTCAATCGCACGACGTTGCGTTCGTCAACGGACGATTCGCAACCGTTGATCTTACGATCCACGGATGGCCAACGGACGGATCTCTCGGAAGACATTGTCGTTATAAAAAAAAAGGCTTCATATAAAAGTTCATCGCAGTTCGAACATCTGATGTAACTTGATTTATATTGTAAGGCTTCGTACAGACCTAAACAGCGCGCCGAACCGCGCATTTCGATGAACATTTCGCCGCGCACCGTGCCGAACGCCGTACTATGGGCCATACCGATGAATTCTGTGTCAAAATCAAAGAACTTTTGATAGAAATTAGATAGAGCCATGAAATTATTTTTTAATGAAAGCTGAAACTTTGTAGAATATGAAATGATTATAGAGATTGGGTATGAACGTTTTTTAACCATGACAAAATTCGTTAAACTTGCACAATTTCAAGAAAATTGTGGTTATTCCAATACCACGCGCGGAAAAAATTCTTTTTGAACATGCTATACATCATTTCCCGTAGATTTTTTCACGCTGATTTCAAATCTGGCCTCAAAATTTGGCTATGACCTTCGAATTTTGCAAAAAATCGAATTATTTTTTAAAATTTTAGGTTTTATTTTTTCCAGGTTAAAAAACGTTCGTACCACAATCTCCATAATTATTTCATATTCTGCAAAGTTTCAGCTTTCATTTTAAAAAAATTTCATCGCTCTATCTCATTTCTATCGAAAGTTCTTTGATTTTGATACAGAATTCATCGGTTTGGTCCATAGTGCGCCGCGCCGAACGGCGAACGGAATGGATTTTTGCTATTTCAAGAATTTCTTGCGAATAACTATAGAAGCTGCAGTGGTGTATACTACACAAAGAAATTTAGAACATGTATTTATAATATTATTTGTAAAATGCCTATTTAATAATTCTTTGTATTATGAATATTTAGGATATGCTCTATCTGCCCTGCAAACAGATTTGCAAGTACATACTACCCATTCGCGTTCGTGCGCGCCCAAATGTTCGTCCATTTATGTCAAAATTTGAAAAATTTACAATTTTCAAATTTGCTGCGCATCACTTTCCCATGATCCAATCGGCCCCAAATTTTTTCCACGTCATTTTCTCAACATTTGTCACAATTCTGGTATACGCCCAGATAGCACAAAGCTTGCTAAAAGACGTCTTTTATACGCCTGCCGCAAGCTGTAAGTCCGTCTTAAAGACGTACGTAAAGACTTTTTTTCGTCTTTAATTGGTATTTGACACGTCTTTGTTACAAAAGTTACGTCTTACAGACCGCTTTTATACGACTTTCGCGCGACTTACAGACGTCTTTTTGTTTAACAAAAAAGACGTCTAAAAGTTGTAGCTTTAAGACTTCTTTTTGGCATCTTTTATACGTCTTTTTAGGGGTCTTTCAGACAGCTTTTCAGCATCTTTCAGGAATTTTGCAGGCGTCTGTTTTGGGGCCTTTTATGCGTCTTTTACACGTCATTTTAGGTATATCATATTAGGTATTTTCAGGTATATTTTGTAATATATTTTGCAACAAATATATTTTGTAATATACATATATACACATATAAATTAATTAAAATTATATTATTAAAGGTAAAATAATGAATTATAATATCTGCGGCTGCTGTCTGGTTCGTTGAGCAGGATCCGCAAAAGCTTTGAAGGTCCCAAGTGCCTTTAGCGTAGCATTCTGCCTTGAGTGCCAATTGCAGCAGCTCCTTGACTCCTCTTCCTCCTGCCTTCTTTCATACTCTCTGCGTCTGCTTGTGAGTAGCGATACCTCGCTGGTGGCAGTAACTGAAAATAAAATATGTTTTATGGAAAAAAGATATACTAGCTAATTACAATAAGATGATGATAAGAGGATGAGATGTACATCTGATGAATTTTCCCGCACCCGTAGCACTTACCACTTACTTCTTCTTCTTCAGCGATAACCATGTTTTCACTTCATAGGTTAGGATTTCGCGTGAACTATGCACTTATTACTTTTTGCGTTTTTACGCTACTTGAGCACATAACCTGACACAAACTATTCACGTTAGGCAGGTTTCATGAAACACATTTGTATATTCGACGCGATGCATACACATTGAGATCCCGCTGATCCCACGCGCAAGAGATCAATTATTTCGCTCGAGTCGTGCGACGCTGTTTCCGCGACTTTTTCACGGCAAAAATGAGACGTAAAAAAGCCGTCTTTTTGGAGCCGTAAAAACGACGGCTCCAGAAGGACAACTTTTTAGACGTGTAAAAGACGTCTGTATGGGCCGTAAGACGTAAAGACGTAAAAAAGACAAGAAAAAAACGACTTAAAGACGGACTGTGCTATCTGGGCGGGACCAAAAAAATTTCATGGTCGAAAAATAAAATTTGCGTTCAAAGCTGGGCTATGCAGTTTTTACTAAGTTATTAAAACATGAGTTTTGTAATGTTCATGAAAATTTTCATAAAAACCACTTGCTATATAATGCACATATGATTTAATTAACGATACTCTTGTTTATTTATTTCTGTTCTTATTGTTCAAAGCAACGTAGTTTATCATTAATAACAGGAACAAATTAAATTATGTCATCCTATAAAATAACAATACAGTTCCAAACATTACATTTGTGTATATAATTACATATACATTACATTTATAAAATACATATTAATATTTGGCTGTTCACAACATTTCGAATTTGGCAGTTAAACATATTCTTTATTGTATACGTACAGTAATCATTCGTTTATTATTTATTCCAAATATAAGGATCAACTAATCAAAACAATATTCTATGTATTCGCGAAACTTCAGTGACTACAGCTATTTTTAATTTTAATTCCTATCACCACCGACGGGATGTAAACTCGTCTGTGCTACCACTAAGAAAACTGTCAGCACAGATAGATTCTATACAGACAGATTTATAGAATAGGATTCCTATACCTCGTTTGTGCTGTTAGCATATTTTAGAGCGTCAGCACCACCGATGAGTCCCTGTTTGTGGCCCTAAACCGAGTTGGTAATACAGGAAATGACAAGAAAAACGGGCCAAGTGGCCCTGGCAAACGTGGCCACCGAAATACATTGGATGATAGGTCTATTCTATATCTAGTCGGTGCCTATAGACGCGGCGAGATAAAACTGCCTCGTTACCAGATTAAACCGCCTAGCAGACGACTCTTGTGGGCACAGTGCTATAGTATGTTGAGAAATCACAGTACCGCGAAGCTAAAGTGGCAGAGTATAAATATTTATGGAAACTGTAACTGTGTAATATACATGCATGTATTTTATTTTATTACTCGTTTATTTTTACTTTACTCTTATTATTTTAAGTATGGTTAACTCATTTTGTCGATTATAATTTGGAAGTTAAATTTTAATATAGGAGTTGATAATATGAAATCTGTATTTATTTCCTCACAACTTAATTTATTTAAAAAAAGAATAGTAAAAACAATATACATGTATATGTCAAATACAATACATATATTATATATAATATATTCATCTCATAAACTATCCACCATTTTGAATTATCTCGAATCGAGGCTTCTGGGCACCAGATAATTTTGGATCTCGTCCCACTGCATCGTATGCACATACTATACCTATGCCGGGTCTATAGGTATATATGGTCTAAGAGAGGATCACGGTGGTAAGAGGAATACGGGTACTGATGTATATACTATGGATGCGGCATTCGAGTTCTGGCCATGTCACAAATTGAGCAAAGTATAGAGGATCACGGTGGCGAAGAGGACTCCTCTTAGAGGAGTACGGGGGATACAGTACACCGGTCACTAGTTGGCGGCGCTGGCATTAAATTCTACGTTCAATTTGTAACATGGCCAGAACCTGAATGCCGCATCCATAGTATATATCAGTGGAACTCTATCGCCAAATAACATACCTTCCTATATATACACACGTGGATATAATGAAAATAAATATTTATCTCACTAAAGGAGTTTTGCGATGCTAATTTTTGTTGTTACTTCCATCAGACAATTGTAAACAAATAGAAAAATTTATATCATTACAAAATATAATTTAGATGTATTTTATACAAAATACATGTTCATAGATATAAATTCACATAAAATTATCAACAATATTTTGATGTAATATATTAATCGTTTATAGGAGACAGTATATATGTGAAATATATGGTTGAATGAAATTGTAAATGAGAAGTGAAATGATTCGCATTCGCGTTTCATCAATGCGTATTCCCATTTATGTATCATTGTCACGTCCGTGACTCGGATTAGTAGCCAGTCTAGTGAAGATGGCCGAAAACAATGGCACTGGTTATTGAGCTAACTTTGTGTTCTCCTAATACTTGTCAACAAAGAAGTTATCATTAATTAAAACATAACTGAAGCACACATCATAGTCACACGTGAGTACACCTTCCCTTTTTTTTACCGGCATTCCTTCAAATCTTAACCTTTTCATTTAATATCTCTGGCATTTAATACTCAACGATACAGCAATCGTGCTTTTCATCTTTTACTACTGTCATCTCACCTCGTATTACAGAGAACGTTCCGGATTTATTGTAATCTGTACAACAAATGTTTCCTCGTCATTTTCATTGTATACGAGGGTGTATTTATAAATCATAATTACTTCGAAAATGTTTTCTTATTTCCACGATGCATTAGATTCAAAACTAGTTTAGTATATATTAGTTTTTTTGATTTAGTACAGAGAAGCTCATTATTTCTTTAAACTAATAATATCGATTGAATTACTCGAATCGAATGAAATATTTTCAATGATTTTGTCACGATCATGTAATTAAAAGAATTTTCGTGAATTTTTTGTTATTCAGCGAAACAAAAAGTTTTAGTTTCTATTTACTCATTATTACTTTTCATTGATAATATTTTTTCAAACATCGTTTTCTACATTGTTTTTCAAATTTATCGTTTTTCTATGTATTCACAATATTAAAACAACTACTGATAGGAAAAAAAACTTGAAAATTTGATTATTTATTTTTTAGATTAATTAATTATCAAGGGCAATGAATATTATTTATTTCTATTGGGAATAGTAATAATAGATTTATTTATATCGAATACATGAAATTATTCATAATTAATAATAGTACTTACTTCTAATAAAGAAGTGTCGCTTAAATGAAATTGAAAATTTAATTGAAATAAAAGCAAACATACATATACGAATAAAGAAGTATTTCTGCGAAAAGTTAAATTTATATTATGAAAAATAAGAAAAATAATATATGATTTCGTGCCTAAGAAGTATAATAAGTTAAATGTACTGTTTAATATATAAAAATGATAGAAGCAACACTTTTATGTTTTCAGGTATATATTATGGCAACTGCTATTCAAAAGAATGGCATGAAACCTCTAACAAACACAATAAATCATGTAGAAGGTGTAAATAATTTAGATAATACAGGCATATGTAAAGAAGAGAAAGATGAAAGACTGTTTGATGGGCAAATCCAACCTTACATGGATCCTCCTGAACAAGAGCCTCGTGAACTGGATATTGTTATTAATAATGTAGTCTGCAGCTTCAGTGTTAGGTGTCATTTAAATTTACGAGAAATTGCGCTTAATGGATCTAATGTGGAGTATAGAAGGGAAAATGGGGTATGTTTCAAAGTAATCTTACTAACTTGTAACAAAGAATTTATGTAATATGTTTAGTAATGTGACGGTGTCAATTATGTACATTACCATACATGGATTTTAGCAGTATAAGTTCAATGTATTCTTAATCTACATTTCGAGATTTTTTTATGAAAAATCATGTAACGAAGTAGCAATGAAGTCGATTGACAATGTTTCATTAGAAATGCTAAACAAGGTTAAAAGTAACTGTTAGTATAACATTCTTCATTTTTTATAATTAATAATAAGGAATTGTGATTTTTTTTAAATGAATAAAATCGGTTGCCATTGAGTTTGTTTTCATTATTAAATCATAAAACTCTTTTCAATGTTGTACAATAATTTAAATATTTTAAATACAATGACTACGTTGAGTAGTAATGTTGATTTTCAGTTGAATGTTTCAAATCGTAGGTTAACTAAAATGTAAAAACGATATTATTTATAAAATGTGATGAAACAATCTAGATTTAATTTGTGCTTATTTCTGTGATATTCAGTAGTAGTTATTCTTTGCATATGTGTGCACTGTTATAGATGATAACAATGAAATTAAGAAGACCTTATACTACCGCTTCTATATGGTCTTCTGGTAAAGTAACGTGCACTGGTGCGACCAGTGAAGTTCAAGCAAAGATAGCAGCAAGAAGATTTGCTCGTTCGTTACAGAAACTTGGATTCAAAGTGCGATTTAACAATTACAGGGTGGTTAATGTGTTAGGTACATGTTGTATGCCATTTGCAATCAAGATAACATCATTTTCATTGTACCACAAGGAAAATGCAGAGTAAGTGTAGTTAATTCATGTAGCAACATCAGAAAAGAAATGATTATCATTCATAGTTGCTCATAGTACTGTACTTTGTTTACAAGTATTTACTAACAATGTTTATTCTGTACAGTTACGAACCAGAATTGCATCCTGGTGTCACATACAAATTAAAAGAACCAAAAGCTACCCTGAAAATATTTTCTACAGGCAGTGTTACTGTAACTGGTTTGTATTATTGTTTATTCCAAATTAAATTACATTTCAATATATTGGATTTACATTGGATTTTAAATTTGCTCTTCCTTAAATCCCCTTCTACCGAATATATTACGTATTAATGGATATTACAGCGCCTAACGTTGCTGCTGTTCAGGCAGCGATCGAATACATCTATCCACTAGTCTATGAATTTCGTAAAGAAAGGACAGCAGAAGATGAACTTGCAGTGGCAACAAAGAAGCGTAGAACTGGTCTAAACAAAAGAAATCATGATGAATTCCTACATGACCCAGATTATGTATATGACACCATATTTTCGGATGATGAAGACGAGGGTGAAGAGGCTGAGAGTGATGCCAGTTGGGACTGATCTGTTTCTTTTGCTGCTCTTTTGTTAATTGTGGAACTGTTATATCTTGTTCTTTGAAAAATAGATACGCACTTCTCTGTGTACAAAAGTGTTGAAAATCATAAAGAGTGAAGTGAAGCATTCGTTTTCTCTTAGTGAAAAGACAATGTGTGAGTGCCAGAACAAATATCCACGCATGTGTGATTTAATTATGGTTACATTGGTATTGAATCGAACTGAATACCATTGTCGAAACAATATCGTCGTAATATACTTTCTTTAATAGTATGTATATGTACACAGATACATTTATCTATGCATATATGCATCTATGTACATATAAATATTAAATATGTTATATACAATGTTACACACATAATCGTTTTGTTTAGCAAACAATTTTCGAATATTTGTTTCAAATGTTTTCTTTTCCTAATTTTTTTTCTGTGACAAAACTTAGTACATTTAAGCGATTAAAAACAGTTCTACAACGGACTTGTTTATAAGCATACTCCTTTATAATTTAGGTAAAAAAAAATACACGCTGCTAAAGTTTTTGAACATATATAATCGATGTGATTATATACCGAAGTATTGTGGCGGCAATCAAAAGCGTGTACATTCTTACTGTCTTTTGTGTTACTTCTTTCTACTCATAGATGTAATCTATTTTTGCTTAATAACATACTGTGCCAAAGATGGATGTTCAAAATTTGAGGCAAAGTGATCAAAGTGGCATCTAAGAAGCTGAAAATTTTGTTCATTATAATTATTAACTTTTGTACTACAATGACACGTTTCAGTGGATGTGAGAATATTTCATGGTCATTATTTTAAGTTACATTACATTGGAAACAATGCAAATAATTTAACACTTGATCTTGTTTTTACAAGACACAATAGAAGATACATGAAATTGATATTAAATTGAACTAGTAATCATCTGAAAATTACGCTGGTCTGAATACAGTGTCCTAAGATTTGGTCTCATTATTTATACTTATATCATTGTTTAAAAACAAATTTTAGTTGAAAATATTTTGTCTGTTCAATCTCTCGTTTCTGTTGTTCAAAGAAAAACTTCTCGAAATGAGTTATAAGTTTTAGTCAAAACTATTTTTCATTCTACTTATGTTTTTGAATCGCAACAGAAGTTTAGAGAATAAAATAGAATAAAGTCATATATTACCTATCGTTTCCTATGTTAATCATTTACATGTAAGCTCTTATTTATTTGTCACTTGCAGTATCCTCATGATGATAAGTGCATTTGAATCATATCATCTTCGATATCATTTTACATTATAGATTGCGAAACACTATTATACTACATATGTATGTATTCCTTTTCTGTTCTTATTGACTTTATTGAAGTATTCAATGATTCAAATTTAGTATGTTTTAAATACGAGAAGCTTGACTGACATAGAATTATTCTTAAGTTGTGTTTAATAATATAAATTGCGGATATATGTGAAGCGAAATTGGTATAATCTAAGAGAGAATCATTCTTTGACTATTTTTTAATTATTTAAGGACAATAGTATGGATTTATGTAAGACATGCCGGTAAATGAAACGATTCAAACATCCTAACTGGTACACAGTCAGTTGTATATTTCTTAAAAATTGGTAAACAACACGCGTACTTTATACTTGCTACTCATATAAACATGATTTATGATTCCTTTTCGTATTAAAAGTATGTATGTGTGCGTGTGTGTGGGTGTATGAAGACGTATTGGCAATACTTTTCAATATAATACAATAAAGATTAATCTGTACCTCGTGCCATACAAGATAATATTCGTACACTGAGCTTAATTTAATTTTTTCATAAGTTTTCGTAACTTATTATTTACATATTATACTACACAACTTTTTTTACAAAGAAGCTATAGTCACTGCCTGTAATATACCTATTCAATGCAAAAATTGAAAAGACTTGAGTTTGAACAAACATGTGACATTAAGTCTAAAATATAGCAAATTTAATATAGAAATGAAAATCATGCCGTGTTGGGAATTTAAATAATGCGAGAATGATTGTCTAATCGCTTAAAGTTTATTCAGTTGTATTTAATCAAATTTAGTTTTTGTATAACTTTTTGGAAATAGTTCGATATTATACAAGTAATTATAGCTACATGGTATGCTTAAACAATGATGTTCCAGACACTTTAGAACAAAATATTATCAGTTTGAGGTATAATAAAGAAAAGATTGTTCTAATTAATTATATTAAATATGAATTATGTTTAATTTATGGTGTAGTAATGTGACGATTTATTTTTCATTAATTTTCTGTATTTTATATTTATATTTTCTTTAAGCAAATGTCAAATGTACAATTTTAGAATGAAATTGTCTTTTAAATTATTCAGTGATGAAAATAACTATTCATGCTTCTTGCCTACACTTTATTAAGAAAGCATAAATTAAATGTTTAAAGTGACACTTTTGAAATAAATCGGTTATTGTAGTATTGTATTTAATTAATTGCAGAATTTCAGATTCTAGTGGGAGAGTAAATTATAAGTATTTAATAATTTGGAAACATTATGTAAACCAGATCATACAAATCTTATCTAATAATAACGCACATTGTCCATTTCACACACTGTGAAAAAGGTTTCTTAATTACGTTGCTGTGTCACCAAAAACGAACATCGTGATAGCTGTTAATTCAATGAATGAATTACTTAGTCTCGCTGTACGATTGTATGCATGAAGTACAGGAATATTTACTTTTTATATGCAATAAAGAATACTGTTATCACGATTAGGAATCATATTATTTTCATATATAGACCTTGAACTAAAATCTGCCTTCTTTAATAGCTTTCAGGTAAACATAGTTTATTTCTCCATATATTTCTTTACAGGTTTTTTTATCATCATAACTGCCAGTGTTACTAGTTCTTTTAAATGCAATAATGAACTTCAAAAATGGAAATTCCTGCACTTGCATTGTGCTGTTTATTACTATTATTATTATTATTATTATTATTGTCTTTAAATATGTCTATGCGAACCACGTCTTATTTAAATGTTATAAGTGAAAGGTCTAGAAAGAAATTACAGATGAATTTGTATTCAAATTCAACTTAGTGTCAACGTGGAACTGCAGTGATCTTAGTAGTATTACATGTAATTTAGATTAAGTTTTAACAATGCCACGGTTTATTATGATTGTATGTATAACTGCCAATCAGACTATGACTAATGCTATCTATTTTGTACATTTCTTCAATAGTTTAATTAAACTCATTGATTTCAATGATTTTTCAAATTCATGACAATAAAATAGTACCATTCTATATAGTTTCTTAATGTAACATCTTCTGTCTATGAAATGGATTTTTCTTAACATGTCATAATTTATCCACTGTCCTTATAATTAATGTTAATCCTTGTAATATCTATACCGCATGGATACAACGTAAGCATCGAGCAATGTAGCAAACGTCTCTACAGAACTTCACCAAAAACTTTCAATATTCTTTGTGTATGTTTGAAATTGCCTACAATTAATAGAATCAGTTTTACTTTTGTGTCGAGTATACTATTTGTTTTGATCGAATTTTTAAAAATACTTTAACAGAGAAACGAAAGTGTTTATGTGCTTCTAAATAGAATTTCACATTCCAGGCCTTGTAACACTACTACTCTCTAGTCTGAAAATATGTATACACCAAAGACAGTTTATAAAACCATGTTACGATTTAAAATTAGTATAGGTAACATGAATACATTGCTCAAGATTGATAAAATTTTAGATGCGATTCCAGACAGTGCTTGTACAGTAAAAGAAAGTACTTAGATTTCTTCAGAATTGGAAATAATCTACAATGGTAGAAAAATTCATTTGTTGGCAATTTTAGCAGAGAGGTGAACATTCTCTTTCAATTCTTTTATGTACTTTACAATCATAATATTAATAAATGAATAACGGATGAGTAGTAAAATACAATTTCATAGTGTACTTTATCGATAGGCACATTTTTATGTATGTAAATAGTATAAGTGTATTCTTATGTCTGTAAAAATCTTTAAGTAATACAATATGTGAAAGAAAATTTTATAGATTCAGATAAGCTATATCATTCAGATATCAATATGTTCTGTTTTACTAAACAAAAAAGAAAAATCGTTAATTTTGATTGATGATTAACATATTGATGTTGTAAGTTCACACTCAAAAACTTCTTTCAATGTTAAGAAGAATGCATTATTATAATATATTCTGTTTATGCCGGTATTTGTAATAAATTATGTTTCTTTAGTTTAGTAACTCAACATAATCTTCTTATTCGTTTTCTGTGCATAGAATAATTGAATCATTGAACTCTTGACATAATAATTTTTCTAAGATACTATTATCATGGATCTGTATTCTAAACAATTTGAGAAATATTCAGTAAAATTATAGTTTCCAGTTCTTATTTAACTTTTCAAACAAACACATTGTCCCGCTTTATTTATAACTAATTCATTTTATTCTCCACACATATTAACAATAGTAATAGAATAATAAATATTGTATATGTTACGTAATGGTAAATTAAAGTAGCTGTACGATGTGCTTAGCATTTAAAAACATTGCATTAATATGTGACCTCTTTTGATGTAGCGCTACAAATTTGAAAACCAGGAGATGTTCACACTCGCTATCTTGAAACAATCTTACAATAAAATGTATGTATACTCTCGAATCATTACTTTTAAGAAATATATAGAAAACTAAAAAAGCAATTGATCATAGTCAATCTACTGCAATGTGTCCAATGAATTAAATTTCTCAATGTATGAATTAAAATAAACTGAAAAACTTGTAAAAAAAGCTATATAGTTTGTAAGGTATGAGTCCAAATTATTCATAATAATTTATATATAACTTTTTGTTAGGTAAATATGTATTAAAGACTGTTAAATGAATTGTAAATGGAAATTTGTATGTAAATCGAAAAAAAAATAAAATGTAACAATTAATCTGAATATTCTAATCTCATGTATAGATTTTATTCATTATAAACATTATAAATTAAAATATATTATATTACTTAATTACTATACAATGTAGGGTAGGAACTTTGATCACTTTACTTATTTCATGTTCACAAATATAAACTAACTTTATTCATGGCAGTTGCATATGGTACTAAGAGAATTATAACATACCAGCAATATGTTTTTATTAATAAGGTTATAAAAAGTGCTCAAAGTGGTGTCAGTTTACAAAAATATAATATTGCAGATCATTTAATGTCAAATTGTAAATGATCACGCATTATAACTCGCTATATAATTGTCATTACAGTTACCAGATATTTTAAAATTTATATTTATCTTTTTTCCATTATAATTCTCATTAAGTTTCGAATGTTTTAATGAATTCATATATAGTTGAATAATAATGTAATGATATACTTCTGAAATCCTGAAAAAGAAGTTTGAAGATTAATGATAAATATTGCAAAATTTAATACATTTTTTTGAGAGCTATATTAATCATGTACATGTTCATAAAAATGAATTCTCACCTCTTTTGTGTTAATCCCAAGTCCAGCTTTACTTAATACGCATTTATAAGGTAAAATGGCACAATGATTACTAATACTTAGTAGATAATTTAAGTCACAATATTCCAAATCATCTAATACTTTCTTTGAAACAGAGCTTAAAAAATGTTTATCCTTTTGTTTGGTAAATGCCTAAAAATCACAAGATGTAACAAATATTACAAGATTTTACATGTATTCATAAAATCATTTTGTGATTTTAATTATTGCTGTTCCTACATACCTCATCGTACCAGAGTGCGGTCATAATATCACGAGTATATGTAGATATAGTATTAACCTTTTGTTTTAACAAGTTTAGTTTATATTGTAGTTTATGCTTTTTTAATTTTACACTCATTTCATAGTACCTATATCAATTCAATTCACATTAATGAAATATATCTGAAGTATAAAAAAGCTGACATTCGTAGACAATATACCTCAATAATAATTTACAGATTCTTGACAAAATTGCACAATTTGATGTAAGGAAACTTCCATATATTACTGGTGCGGGTGCTAATGTGAATGAGGATACAGTACTCCGGCTTTCTAAATTACAAACCTGAGGATTTTATATTAAAGCAAAAAAAGTAATGATCAAACATTGCTCTGTTGCTTGGTTCGCTAACATCAATCTATTTTCAACTACACTATTACTTAATTTTATTGCATACCTCCTCATAAAATGTCAAAGCCTCGGACAGTAATAAAATATCATAAACGTATATATTCAAACCAGATACGATAAGATCTTTAGTGAATTCTGCCAGAATAGTAATAATGTCTTCCAAGTTATCCGCTGAGGCTTGCCTCAGAAATGGGGCCTGACTTTTTTGACTGCATTCTTCAAATCCTTGATGAACAAACTACAGTAAATAGTTTTAAAAATTATATAGAATAGTGTTTGATTAAATAACGAGATAAGAATATAGTTTACTATTTTATCTACCATGTTCGTAATCAATATCCTCAATGTTCTAATAATTTCACATTTTGTTTCTAATGAGGATTCATAATACATGTTTCGCACGTGTATCAACACTTTGTTTTGTAAATCTGTAAACATTGCACTTTCATAATATACCTTTACACTTTTATGATATATTAAATAGTATATAACTTTTAGAATAACATACCACTAACAGATACCAATGTCATCCATTGTAATAAGGCTAGTAACTTTGATTGATGTTCTCCTGTATTCAAATAAAGATATTCATCGAGAAAACGACCAACAACAAGCATACCCTGCTGCATGTAACGCGAAAATTCAACAGTCATATCGAGTAATTTATTAATTTCTTCTTCAGAAAATTTCTCGCTTTCCACAATAAATGCTAAAATCAGAGTACTATCGTAACGAATACATATGTAGAATATAAAGAAAATTGGAACTATAATACATACCTCTTATTAACGTATTATAAAGATTATAGGCAAATCTACTTTGATAATGGAAATCAGCAAATGTAAGAAGATGATATCCAGCTGTATTAGTTAAAAGAGATATTGCATTACATGGCAATTCCATGCTAAAATGTGACTTTCCCAATTCTTCAATACTAAAATATTTCATTATATAGGAATAATAAATAATTTAAAACATCTAATTTGATTACTTACTTGGATATATCAAAAATCGATTTTGTATCTTTTTCTTTGAAAATTTTTGAACCAATTTGGAAGTATCGCACAGATGGTAACAGTGGTATCACAGATTTCTTTGTTTTACCTTGCTAGAAATATGTCAAAAATATATTACAGATGTATGTATGAGAAAGATGATGTACAGTGTGAGGCACCTAAGACTTACACCAAAAATATTTCCGTTGTGTTTAGTAATACAAGAGAATGTTTCAGACAAAAAATGTTTGGTTGAGAGGGGCAATTATTGTGACGGAGAAGTCTATTTTCTCTAGGTAATATTTTCCAATATTTCAAGGTCATCGTCGTTTTTTAAAATGTAACAACGTATTTTGATTAGTGTAACAGCTAATGAAAAGATAAATTCAACCATGTATGTTGACCTTCAAATGACCTTCGAGCTATTCTTCAAAGAGCATAACTTAACATACAAAGACTGTGTTCATGCTTACTGTACTCTACCAGGGTTCCATTGATGTAAACACAGAAACATTGTCGAAAGACAAATCTTGTTTGCAAACTGTCGTACAGTGCAGCACTTTGTTATATTATATCAGTATGATTTTAATCTCAGTTATGAAATGTCGTATTCGATCAGTAAAAAATGTGATATTGTAATCGTCTACTGCGAATGTAGATAAAACGCAGTGAAAGCTCAATTACAATATGCAAGAACATATTCTGATCGGAGACATCCTAGTGTTCAAACTATCAGGAACGTCTTCAAGCTCTTTCGAGAAATTGGAAGTGTAGAGAAGAAAAAACGTGTATGAAATAAACCAAAAACAAATGTAAATAATGAAATAGTGTGTTTACATCAATGAAACCCTGGTAGAGTATGGTAAGCATGAACATGGTCTTCGTATGGTAAGTAATGCCTTTTGAAGAATAACTCCTTCGAAGGTCATTCGAAGATCAACATATTATACATGGTTGAATTTGTCTTTTCATTAACTATAATGTTACACTAACCAAAATACATCGTTCCATTAAAAAAAAACTACAATGATCTTGAAATATCGGAAAATATTACTTAGAGAAAAAAAACTTCTCCGTCACAATAATTGCTCCTCTCAATCAAACATTTTCTGCCTGAAACATTCTCTTGTGTTACTAAAAACAACGGAGATATTTTCAATGTAAGTCTTAGGTGCACCACCCTGTATATATGAGATGATACGATTCACATATATATTTATAAGCTGTATTCATATGTATTCTATACATATCAAATAAATACCTCAAATGTATTCCAATTAAATGATATAGTGTGTACAGATTGTGTTTCCTGAATTTCTAAACGAGCTTTAGCACTTTGTAGCATTACTTGCAGTCTCTGTGGAATTGGTTTCCATACACTTTCTATATTTACAGACTCAACTTTCTCAGGAACAAGTTCAGGTTTATAGGACTTGAATAATCTAAAATGCAGTTTAGGTAATTGTTTTGTTAACATGTATAGCATACATTTAGTAAAGTATAACTTTTTTATTATCTTATATTAATCTAACTGAATAAATAGTGTAATCGTTTGTCTAAGCAGACATTGTTTGAAAGAAAAAACAAAATAAAACGCAAAAAAATTAAAACATTAACCAATGCAAAGCTGATACAGCTAATATCGTTCCAAAAAATATTGCTTTACAAAATAGAAATTGCAGACAAAGTGAAGCATTTGACTGCTGATTAACGAAATGGTATGCTGCAGTTCCTATTACAGAACAAAATTCATTGCAAATTGGGACATATGAATAAAGAAAAGTTAAAATATCAAGAGCACTTATCTGCATTGTTAAAATATAGCACTTAATGTAGTGTAAATATTTGAAATTATGTAGAATTATATTTAGTGTTACAGATTTTTTAATAAATATAATATCAAACAAAAATAAAAGCGATATGTATACCGTTGTACGGGACGAAGAGAGTATTAGTTCATCGATGATAATAATTACTTACGATAATAATACAATGATATGCTTTTGGGGTTTAGAATATTTTTTATATAACTTGATCAGTCTAGTCACATCTCTACGTGTTATATCTTCAGGGTTCGTTAATATATAAATAAGATGTGCTATATGTTTTTCCTAAAATAAAATTATATAAAATACAACTTATTCAGATTTGATCAATCTATAAATGATAAAATTACCAATTTCTCTTTCTTCAGCAATATGTAAAATAAATTGCTATAATATATATTTAAAACCTTTTTATCTATTAGTTGATAATTCCACAAGCCTAAAATCATACATATCATTTAAATTTTGATAACTTCATAGACAAAGTTCTTATATACAATTCGTATGGTTATAAATATATTTATATATGATATTACCAATAATCCATTGTATAACGATAATAGATACAGTGATTGGTATTTTATTCACAGACGACAAACACCATGTAGTAATAAATTTAAATGTCTGTTTAGGTATTTTATACCTTGGAACCAAACATTTGATTAAGCCTATTAATTTAGTAGCACCTGTGGAATAAGTTTTGTTAGTTTATCTAATAAAGTGTTAATACTTATATATGCTCTTAAATATACTCTTGAATATGCAAACCTAAGTCAGTATTTATAATAACATCTGCTAGTAAATTAATGCTTTCATCCTTTAATCCTTTCGACGTAACATACGTTTGTAATGTATTAAGTAACACTTCGAAGTTAATCAAGGATTTTCCTTTTGCTGTAAAACAATATTATAGAAATGAGTCATATAATATATAAAAATATGTTAAATTCATTGGTTCTGTTATTTCGAATAACTAGTGTTTAATTTAACATTTTCATATACCTTTTAGTTTTTGTAAGAATTCTATACAAAGATTCTCTTCTTCATCCATTATATATTAGCAGTAGAATTTTCAACAGTTATACAATATATATTCTTTTGACGTCTTTTTTCGATGTAATTCACTAAAGAGTAAGTAAGTATGTACTTCGGTGTTCCTAAAAGATTTACGATAACTTCGTTGAAAACATTCTAACCTATTCTGAACTTCATCTTCCCGCCACTTTATTTTCGTAAGTGTCAAAACAGCGCGTCAATATGGCGGCTGCAGAAATATTTTCAAGCTGTATCAATTATAAATATAAAAGTAAAATATGTTCTTTAAGTTTTCTTGTCGTATTATTCTTTTTTATATTGTCATTCCTTACACCATTTCTGATTATTAGTAACGCGGGAGGTAAGTACTACTTTTATTTTTTAAATTTATTTAGTTTTTATTAATATTATTCCTATTTTTAATAGTAGAGATTCCATTAAGTACAAAAAGAATATTGCAATTATTCCGAGGAAAAAATGTTTAATTCAGTCTATTTTGTTACTAACGCTTACCATTTCTAGGTTTCTATCTAATGAATCGTGTGTACGCAGAGATGCCTGATATATCATTTAATTATAAGTATATATTATTAGCATACAGGGATTATAGTATTAATCCCATAGTTTGTTCAATGTTCACAACATATAAAAATAATAAAATTACAGATGACTGTATACTGATAAAGGTTTATTATTATTGCATTTATTTATATCGGTACATTTATGTATTTTGTAGTTATAAAGTCTATGAAATTTTAGGTGCAAGAAATAGACATGAACAGCGATGGAGTAAAAGATATTTTAAAGTTCGAGGCTCAGTTTTACACAAACACACCAATTAAGAGTTTGAAACTTCTACTTTTCTTTAATTTTACATTAAAGGTAATAACGATATAAAGGTAGTAATAATAATAATATTGCTATGAATTTATAAATTTATGTATAATATCAAAATATTTATGCTGTTATTCTTTGTAGCAATTATTTCATGTGACAATGGAATCGATCGCTGTATTTAATCATGTATTAACCGACGAAGTACAAGAAGTACAATTTTTTGGAGATTTAACACTAGAACAGAAAGGTGTTCTTAGTAGTCAAGGTTCATACAATTTATATAATTACAGCATAGAAATGGCTGACTACACATTAGAGGAATTGTTTATGCAAAATGCCAATAAAAAGTGTTAGTACTATCCATTGAGATTAATATACAAGGCTGTTGAAGTAATTCTGGAAAAGTCATTACATAGAGAAAAACTATTCAAATTCGAGGAAAATACCAATATATTCTAATCTTATTTGGTACAACAGTAGTAAATGATATTTACAATGTAATTACTCAATGTAGTCTTCATTAGTTGCTATGACCTTCTTGAGTCTGGACCTGAACCCCTGAATTCCCTGACATAAGCTCTTAGAGAGAATCTTTGGTGTTATGTGGCTTTGCATTTATATTTTCCTCGACTACACCCCACATGTAATAGTCAAGGAGATTGCAATCAGGGCTAGAAGAGGACCACAAGTCGGGGGACCAGTGATGACACAGGTTTCCATAAAGCCAGGCTTGTGTCTTTCTTGCCTTGTGAAGTGTAGTCCTGTTGGAACTCCTCTTGTTTCTCAGACTCTCTGAACTTCTTAGCTAGATCATACACTACCCTTTTTTGTAGCCGATCAGTGGTTTCTTACTGAATGACCTTACTGCGAACTGTTGTGTTCATGTTTGCTTTGTTTACATTTGGTCTACAGAACTTGATGGAAAACATTGCGGATTTACCTCAACGGCCCTGTACATATACATTTTTCTATTTTAGATTAAAAATGATATTATATAGTAGTATGTTTAATTTTTTAGTTTCAGCCAGAATAAATAATGAACACGTGACAAACCGAATAAAATTCTCCAAGGAAGACAAAATAATAGTCAGCGGAGAATTAATGTATAGGGAACATTTAATTTATTATCAACCTAGTATATGGGAAGAATTGAAATGGGCATGGATTCAGTATTTATCGTGCCTTCTTGTCTTTGCTTATCTAACAAAACATATTTTAGTTTTCCTATTTTCTAGAAAATATTTGAATTGTTATATTATGGTCCCATGGAAGAATAAATAATTATAATTAAACTACATGTTCATTTAATCATCGTTACAACTTACTACACAATTATGTATAGATAAATTTTCTAATTCTTGTATCGATACCTTGACGCACTGGCATGGTTGCTCAGTTACAATCTGCTACAAAATCCAGTATCGCTTGATATCAGGTACATAAATTGGATCAATATTAAGTGTCTTAAATCGTCGTGGCCGAACAGGACCGCTGTAAATGTCGGCCTTGTGTTTCTTTCTATAAAACCACCTTATTAAAAACTGAAAAAGAAATAAATTTTAAAAACATAGTAGGAAGGTTTATGAAATATTAATTTCTTTTTAATTTGATTTCTGTGTTAGCGTTCTTTTGGTTTCTTAATTTACATTCAATTAATTCAATATTCATTTTTGACGAACTGATAAATAGAAATGAATTTTGCTTTGCGGCATCGGAAACGCGATGAGATAATATAAATTTATCTTATATACGTTAAATAATTATCACTAGACTGCGGATCTTTATACATTCATGAAAAAATTGGTTGGGTGGAATATAAAACAGTGAAAGATTAAAAAAGTTTTAAAATAATCTTGATGTTGATTTTAATATAATAATTTTTATGTTATTCCTGTTTCCCACAATCAATACAAAACATTTTTATTTTGCATAAAGATCCGCAGTCTAATTATCAGTCTAATATATATATAGTAAGACGGGTCGTTATGTTTAACGGACATTTTGTAAAGTGAAAATAATGAAGAATAACACGGCCCTGGTCGACCAAGTTAGCTACTCTTTCTGAACTACGCGCTCGATCAGTTCAACGAGGGTGGAGACTGCGCCGTGTTCTATTTCCGCGTCTTTCGCCTCTTGCACCCTCGCACAGTGTCGCATCTAATATACACAACAGCTCTTCCATAAATTATTTATGCCTTGAAATACAGTGTTTTTAGTCGTAAGCGATGTTAAAATGTTCTGCAAGAGGACGTATCCGCTTTCCCGGAACCTATCTTGATTAACGTCACGGAAAAGGGTAAGAATACTGCCATACGATAGTAGTATAACATCTAAACAGCTGCGGATGCTGCTGCGACGTTCACCCTTCTGCAGCTTTCCTCGCCTGCTTTTTTCGAAACTATTACGTTTCTGTGTACTCGCAAGGTGTCTGACAATGAGTGTCAAAAGAGTTGTGTCCTGGTTTATCGCAATTGTTACCGGAAATTAACATTTTCAGGGACTCTAATTAAATTTAATAAACCAATTGTCAAACCTCTCTTAATTCAAATATTCGAAATTTAGAACACTGGGGAAAAAGCGAGGTCGAGTCATGTCTACGAGATCAAAGGAGAAGGTCATGGCCGCGTTCCGGAAGTTTTTCCGGTCCTCTGAGAAAATTTCGGAGCAAGAGGCGGCAAGCAGTTCGACGAGCTCGCCTTCGAGGAGGCTTCTCAGTCGACACCATCGTCCGGATGCAGTTACACCATCGGATGGTGTTCTGCCTGAGAATTCAACTGCCGGTAATTCCAGTCATGGAACTTGCTTTTTCAAGTCCAAGAAATCTAGTGGAACACCAGCTCAGGTACCGTTTTCCGATCTCTGTATTTCTCTTTTTCTTAACCCCTGATTTGCCGAGAGTGTAGACAAAAGTATCTTAAACACTGTAGGCATTTCAGTTTCTCAGAAAAATCAAGCGTGAAGGGGCCCATATCCACGTTATTAGATTTACATATGAATGCTGTTTCGTTCATACGTGCAACGATTTTTCGTATGACGACGCCCGCTGATATCTAGCACGATTGTGTGCACGGTGTTTCATCTAACTTGACCACTTTAACCCTTTGCACTCGGAGCTATTTTAATTCGAAAATTAAACATTTGTTCAACTTAGAATATTTCCATTCTCTATGATTTTTTTAATTTTATGGGTATGAAATTGATATAATAACTCATACAATACTTAAATCTTCAGTAATTGATTACATACCAATATATTTAATAATGTAAACAATATTTTGAATAATGGTACACCAATTTTTAGTGGTGACTCTAAGTCACCACTCGAGTGCTAAGGATTAAATATCTCATTTATTATTATGCAAGGTCGTATTTTTCTAGATTTCAAGGTTTTTTTAATGGATTTCATCACGTAATAGCTAAAGTCAAGACGAATCTAACAACCCATAACATCATGAAATAGATATATGAATTAAAAAATATCTACGACAGAAAACTCGGAAAAGAATATTTATTTTTAGTATATTTCTTTATCGACTATGACAGTGTGCGGAAATGAATGGATATCGTTTCGACTATTTGCTTAAGTAAATGCTTTCACCAGTTGTTCGTTGTAGTTACTTTTCAATTATATCTATCCAGTTAGCCATACCTGCTTCGAGCAAATTTTGATTAATGCGTGTGTTGCACTAATAACCTGAATACTGTACCGTGATCTTAGCAGATACGAAATAATTATACAGACAGAAGTAAATCACACTTCACAATAATGACTTAACTGATAATATTTAGTTACTATAATAGTACTTGAAGAAAATATCTTTACAGATAATGCGCGTCAATACAATATGGCAGACAAACGTGGTTACTCGTAGATTTACAAAAAGAAAAGACAACCGAGAGGCGGTCGTAACGTCCATTTATACAAAATAGTGCTGTTTTGTTTTTGGACATCGGCTGGTTCCACGGTGTCGTCCTTATATGACAGAAAGATGTCGCGTATTCCAACAGCCTGTAATTGTAATCGTACTTTACGAGCAAAAGGCTGTTACATATTGTGGTGCCAAAAACATGCTTACAGCAGATTTTGATACCTATTTGCTATGAATTTGCCACCAAACTTGCCGATAAATTCTGAGCCTAAGAGTCTATGAGCAAATCCGTGGGTCGTATTGCTTGCCTCACCTGGACAACGTCCCACGGATTTGTTCATATTTATTTAACGGTTCATTTTAGAGGATTTTTCGAAACACAGTTCTCTTTATAAGACCTTAACCCTTGATAAAGTTAAGTTAAACAAATTTTATGATTTTTAATTAAAAAAAATGCAATTTCCTGTCAAATAATCTGCAATTAAAAAAAGTAAGTTCCGCAAGTTAAAAAAAAATACACAATTTTCGCTAACGTTTATTAATAGAAGATAATGAAACCATACTTCAATTTACAAATTTCAGAAAAAATTTTTTAATTTTGGTCTGACGTTTTCCTCAATCTTTTCGAAAACCGTTTATTTTACGAAAAAAAGGTCTATAGGTTTTGTCTAACATATTTTTGACGCAGTAAATAGTTTAGAGTTTAGAAGATATTCGAGAAAAACAATTTTATGAGCATTTTTTGAAGCACGTTTTCCCGTTATTTATGGGCACTCGAACTTTGCACAGATTTTTTTGTATTATTTGGAACAACTCCGGGGGGTGGGGGGCGCTGTGAATGCAATTTTGACAAAAATTTTTAACAAGAGTAAATAAGAGTCACTAATGTTACACAATTTATTATGGCTAAATATTTCAGTCTTGTTAGTTAATTGCTCCTTACGATGGAATTTATGTGCGTATGTATGTATATGTAGGCGTGGATAGCTGTTTTTCAATCTTTTACGTTTTTGTAGCAGCAAAGTAAATATTCGTGTTGCCTTTTCAATCTGTTTTATATTATACACCACTATGAGTAGTAGTAGTAGTATTTATTTATTTCGGCCTCACGGCCAAGAAATTCGTCTTGGTTTACAATTCTTCTATGTCACCCATCCCTCCATCCATCCATCCATCCATATCGCATGCCATACCCTATGCCTTATTGTCTATAATCAATGTTAATCTATCCTAATGTCTTATATCTAATATTGCCTCTCCCTCTCTCCTTTTGATTATTTATTTCCTTTTTTTCTAGATACTCCTGTGCCAGTCTACTATTTCTCCCTCTTATTTATCTTGTACTTTTCTATACTTATATTTATTCTCTCTACACCTTCACAGTCTTCTGCCAGATGCTTTAGCTTCCCCAGGTGTCTCTCGGATATTATGCACATTCTCTCTTCCTCTTTTCTCCAATATTTATTCCCTTCTTCCATATTTCCACAGCTTACTCTGACTGTCTCCTTGTCCTTTCTCCTAAGGTACCTTGGTACCCTTACTTCATATATGTATGTATTTATAGCTGTCACAGAACCTAGATGCCATTATTGTAAGAATAGAAATGTTTAAAGTAACTAATCCTTTATTAATAAGAACAAAGAATAACACAACTTCAATTAACATGGAACAAGACACAATGGAACACACCGAATAAACATATAATTAACAAGACACAATGCAACACACCGAATAAACATTCAATTCTGTCACCGTAATTCGTATTCGTAGTCCGTATTCGTATCGTATCGTATCGTGTCGTATCGTAACGTATCGTATCGTAACGTATCGTATCGTATCGTATCGTACCGTATCGTATTAATGAGTTCTGTCATGCGTTTGTGGTACCGTGAAACTGTCCCCGTGGCGCGGACGCGTCCTATTTATATATTCCGTGATAGAACTTTCTGTAAAATTAATCAATCGTTTGTTCACGTTTTTGATTTGTCTCGACGTTCACACATACATACACGCGGCGCTCACACATACATACATTTATATGCAGGAGAGTTCTAGAAGATTCTCTGCATCCTACATTATTTTACTCTATTTCCGCTGTCCCTGAGTTTGCCTATCCCTCTTCTTCAGAGTCTCGCCAATTTCCATAGTTTCTTTTCCTTCCTTTCTTTCTTTTTCTATTCCCTTGCTTGACTGTATCCCTTGTTGTTCAGGTATTCCGTCCTCTCTTTGCTATTTCTTGTTATCTCCCACACATTTTCTCTTTCCCTCAGGCTTTCCTTTACCAAAACTCTTCCCTCCGATCTCTCCATTCTTTCCTCAAATCTTAACGCTTTCTCTCCTGCTCTAATTCGTACCTTCTCTCTCATCCAGTTTTAGGTACCATTTAATGTATTTTGTTTGTACTCTCACCAGTTCCTCCCTTTCCTTCCACCCAAATATTTCTGCCCCATTCATCATTATCCCTCCTACTAGATAGTCAAACAAAATCATTTTTTTCTTAAACTCATCCCTAAATAATCTTTCTCCTATACCCCATACTTGCCCTAGTACCATATTTGCTACTTTCGCTCTTTCCTTAACATGTTCCGTTATGTCCCCATTCCTCTGTAGTTTTACCCCCAAGTACTTAAATTTTTGCACTTCCTCAATTTCTTCTTCCCTCCATTTTCCCTTCCTCTTCTTCTTGCTCCTTCTACTTTTACCAAACACCACAATCTTTGATTTTTGTGCATTTAGTTCTAGCTTTTTCCTTCCTAGGTATATCTTCAGCCTTTTTAGCATCAGCTTCATATCTTCTTCTTTCTCCGCAATCATTACCACGCCATCCGCATACCCTAGTGTAAAAAATTTCTCCTTCCCCACTCTTGTTCCTCCTACCTGCACCTTCTCTATCTCTGTTTCCAAGTTTGATAGAAAAATCTAGAATAAGGTGGGACTCATCGTACACTCCTACTTGACGCCCTTCCCCGTCAAAAATTCCTTCGATTCTGTTCCTCTCACCCTAACTACATTTATCATCTCTTCGCGTATTTCCTTTGCTCTCTCAATTAGCCCATTCCTTATTCCTCTTCTTTCCATCTCTTCTCCCAGTTTCTCTCTGTCCACGCTGTCAAAAGCCGCCTTTAAATCCATGAAGAAAGCGTAAATTTTCCCTCTCTTTTTCCTTACTTCCCTCTCTACAACGTGTTGCTGTATGAACACGTTGTCCATAGTTCCTCTATTTTTTTGGATCCCTGCTTGCGTCTCAGTTAATGTTCCATTCTCTTCCATGTCTTCCGTTATCCTCTGATTTAACACCCCTGCGTATACTTTATATGCCGTATCTAGCAGAGTGATCCCTCTATAGTTGCTCACTTCCTCTGTACTGCCTTTCTTGTGGATTGGTGTTATTATCTCTTTTCTCCATTATTTTGGGAATCCCTCTCCATTCCAGACTTCCCTGACCAGTTGTATTAGGTTCTCTCTTACCTTTCCTACGCTACATCACCATGCCTCTCCTAGAATTCCATGTTTTCCTGCTGCCTTCGTCATCTTTAGTTTCCTTATCTGTTCTATAATTTCTTCGTCTGTCACCTCCTCTTCCGCATGCTCTGGGCTGTCCTCTTTTCTTTTTTCCGTTCTGATCCGTTCCTTTGATCCCCCGAGTAGTTTTGTAAAATATTCTCTACATTTTCTTATTGCAATTTTAGTTCCTATGTTATTCTTCTTTCTTTATTTATATATTCCCACAGCTCTGTTTGTGTCTTAGCCTGTTTTATTTCCTTTATAGTCCATCCCTTTTCTCATTCATCTTCTGCTCTTTCAGTTCCCTCATCTCCTTTTTTCTCTCTCTATATATTCTGTCCTAGCTATGTTACCTTTTTTCCATTTCTTATGTGACTCCTTTACTTTTCTCTTCATCTTTTTGTATTCCCTGTCCCACCATTCTGTGTGTTCTATCTTCTTCTCCTTCCATTTTACTGTCTTTTTTATCATACTTTGTCTTGTGTACGTTTTTAGGGCTGTCCATGATTCCTGTACTCCCTGTACTATGCCTTCATATTCTTCGCATTTCTCTCTGAACTTCTCGATACTATCCTCAACCCATAATATCCTTCTTTTTCCACTTCCTCTTCTCCTTCTTGGCTCCTCTCCTCCCGTTCTCCTGCCCATTCCACTTTGAGTGGCAGATGGTCTGACTCTGTTCTTTCTTCAATCTTGAATTTGCTCACTCTGTCTCCTCCGGTATTGTTGATTAACACGTAGTCAATTACCGTTGCACCTCGCCCTCCCATATATGTGAATTCTCCCTCCTCGTCCCCTTCTACATCGCCATTTAGGATAAGCCATCCCCTGTCTTCTGTCACTTGTATCAGCCTTCTTCCTTCTACATTTATCATGCTTGGATTTCCTTCTATAGTGCTCTTCTTCCTCCTCACCGCTTCACCTACTTCACTCTTCTCCTATCCTAGTGTGGCGGCGTTTAACTTCCGGCTTTGCCGCCAGATGGACAGTTAGTCCAAGCCTGCAGCTATCCTTGCTCGCTAAATCCGAGTTGCCACCGGTTTGTATACAGGGTGTTCGACAACAGGTGGGAGAAAATTTAAGGGGTGGTTCTCGACGATAATATAAGACGAAAATGAAGAATAAAAAA
>CM052203.1:92418-104422 GCA_028455805.1 Lasioglossum figueresi
TTGTTCCTTCTGCATTATTCGAATTCGAAACGTGAAAGTGATAACAACGCGTTATACCGTACAGGAACGAATCGATATGGTTTTCACGTATGGTGAAAGCCACCAATCTTTGAGGCAAGCAGTACATTTGTATCGTGAAAAATTTGTGAATCGTATTTTTCCTTCGTTACACCCATTTTCCGTTATGGTAAAACAATTTAAAAATACCGGTAGTGTAAGTTCTAAAAATCGTAATAAACAAACAATTGTAACGCACGAAGAAAATAGAATTAATATCCTAGCTGCGGTATCTAATGATCCACATTATATAATAGAATATATAATAGAACAGTTTTTCACCCATATCACTTGAGTTTACATCAGGAATTGTCTGCCACCGACTACTTTAATCGTGTCCGGTTCTGCCAGTGGGCACGATATCAATTAGAAGTGGACAATACTTTCTTTCACAAAGTTCTTTTTACGGATGAGGCATCTTTTACCAATCATGAGCAAGTGAATTTGCACAATATGCACTTCTGGTCAGCTGAGAATCCACGATGGTTAAGAGAAGTAGAAAAGCAAAGACCGTGAGGCCGTGAATACGAAAGATTTTTAGGTGTTCCCATTTATGTGGGACACCCTGTATACAGTTCCGTAGAAGAGTCTGTAGAACCTCACGTAGCTGCGCGCAGGCCAAGCGTAACCGAATGTACAGGCGTCCGCGAAACGCTGTTCAACGCCTAATACGAAATTAGCTATAAAATTTAAATTCAATCAAATTTAAATGTAAAATAAAATTTAAATGTAATCAGACCAAAAAGAGCATCCAGACTCACACAGACCTATAACAAAATCTTCAATAAAGTTTTGTAATCGTAAAAAAAACTTACAGAATGATTGGTAATGTGCAAATATTAATAACTATACTAATTTAGATGATAACAAAACAACGACCGTGGTCCCGTTGAAAGCACCGGTTCTCATTCGATCACCGAAGTTAAACAACGTGGAACGTGGAATGGGTTTGGATGGGTGACCGCCTGGTAAAAATCCGGGAAGTGACCCCTGGGTGCTTTTCACGTGTTGTTGGTAAAAGGTGGTTCGGATCCCACCGTAATAAACAGTAGGTCCCGCTGAAAAGGCGACAGGGAGAGTGGAAAGAAGGGAGAGATTGGTAAACGGATTTGAAACCCTGAGGGGACCAAATAATCATATCAATCAATCAATTTAGATGATAACAAAATGAAATCTGTGCGAAAGTGCTCTGTACACCTACCCGAAAAACTTTTGTCATACAAGATGTTACACAATTTTCCATAAAACACTTGAAAATCGCCAATGAACGGACGCTGTTTTAGGAACGCAAAGCACGCCTTAAAATTTGTTGACTTTCGATGAAATTTACTACTTCATGGGTGTACATATAGAAAAAACAATACTGAAGCCTTATTTTTCAGAACTTTAACTACGGCGGACAACGAAAATTTTATGAAATACGCAAAACTTTAGAAATCGACTTTTTTCCACTTTTTTAGGCCAAATACCCCCCTGTGCGACTGCTTGTACTACCTTTTTTACCGGCCTTCCTTTTTCACTCATCCTTCTTTTGTTTTAACCTCTTATTCTGTCCTTACTGTTTTACGTCTCTTACCACTTTATTTTCTCCTACTTTTTTGTCCCTTTATTTTTACACCCTACTAACCTCCTTCGCTTTGTTCCTTCTGCCTCTTTTCCGTACTGCGGTCCCTAGAACTCATCGATCTCTGCGATTCTCACTCTCGCTCGCCACCCACACATCTACACAGATCACGCCACCTAACCAAGTCCCTATACACCACTATGATTTGGCATTAAGTTATTTGAAAAGAAGGTTAGACTAAGTTTATGCATTTATGACAAAAATGGGTGGGTATAATTGAAAACAGAAAAACATTAAGACGATTTAAGCACATCCATATGTTATTTTCAATTTATCACGATTGTTAAAGATAGGAAAAATTTTTTATATGGTTCCTGCATCTTGTGAGTGACGAAAGAATTTTTTATTTTGCATAAAGATCCGCAGTCTAGTAATTACGTTTTGCCCTTTCGTGTATACGAGGTGTGATTAAAAAGTAAGGTGACTTTTTATTTTTATCAAAAAATATTCATTTATTCATCAATATTTATGTTGTCCCCTTCAAAGTAATCCCCCAACAGATATAATACACTTGTGCCAGCACTTTTTCCAATCCTCGAAGCACTTCTGATAAGCACTTTTTGGTATAGCTTTGAGCTCTTCCAGCGATGCAGTCTTCATCTCCTTAATCGTTGCAAATTTCCGTCCTTTCATGGGTCTCTTCAGTTTTGGGAACAGGAAAAAGTCGCAGGGGGCCAAATCCGGTGAATATGATGGCTGAGGCATGATTGTGGTGTTGTTTCTGGCCAAAAAATTACTCACAAAAATTTCTCATGCGACGTTTCTTCTGGTCAAAATTAAGCAGTTTCGGAACAAACTTCGCTGACACACGTTTCATGTCCAAAACATCCGTTAAAATTGCTTAGCACAAACCAAACGAGATGCCAACATCATCGGCAACTTCTCTAATGGTAATTCGACGATTCCCCAACACTATTTTCTTCACTTCTTCAACGTTTTTATCAGTTGTTGACGTGCTGGGGCGTCCAGGGTGAGCTTCGTCATTAACATCTTCTCGGCCTTCTTGGAAGAGCTTGTACCACTTATAAACATTTTTTTTACTCAGAGTACACTCACCGTATGCCACTGTCAACATTTCAAGTGTTTTGGAGCACTTAATTCCATTTTTTATACAAAACACTTCTAACCTTTATGCTTCTCACAAACAAACAAAAAATGCTATATAGCTGAAACTGTGAACATATGTTCGGGACGAGTGTACCAGCATAAGAAAAAAAAGAAAACGAAAATCGACTGTAGGTATACCGCGAAATTTAAAAAGTCACCTTACTTTTTGATCACACCTCGTATGTGTTGATATTTTTTTATGAAAATTGTTTTATATAATAACTCCTGGTGGGGCTCATTGACACATCTTCTTTTTGGAGCATGTTGACGCTCGTGAACATTTTCTCTGACTATTTTTCTTTATTTAATTGGATTCTTTTCTTTTATTCTTAGAAAAATCGTTGAAAATCATAAACGTTACGAAGTATCACAAGATTATTTTGAGAAAGCGTATGTCACAATGAAAAAAAGATTCATTGTCGCTGAGGCAATGTGCAAATATACAGGGTGAGTCCGAAGAAACAGAACACCTAAATATCTCCGTTACTTTTCGTTGTACAAAAAAGCTTATTAGGACAAAGTTACACTGTTTGAAGGGCCACATGTAACGGTGTAAGGGAAACAATTTTCAAGGTCATTTTTTTTATGAGATTTCAAGGTCATCGATGTTTTTTTAAATGAAATGATATATCTTCGTTAACGTAATGTTGTACCTGACAAAATAACGAATTCATCCATGTAACACGATATGACCTACAAATGACCTTCAACCCAGAAAAATGGAATAAATAAAATTCAACGTGTAAGATTCATTTGCTTTATGTCTGTTACGCAAAATGTTCAAAAATATTCCCTTGAGCTGCTATACATTCAAATGTATCGCGATACACAACATAATAACAGATTCGGTGTTGACAGGAAGATATTTATGATATACTTTCACCTATGCGTTCGTACAGAATCGTGTTTATCAACTACTAATTACTCTGAAGACCTTTTTGCTATCAGATTTCCACTGTTTCTAAGATTTCTAATCTATCAGTTTATCAATGAAGATACCTCTCGAAGGAAGATAAGATTGATATGATTTTCATTTATGGAGAAAGTCGACAGTGTTTGAGAGAAGCAGTGCGGTTGTACAAGGACCGATTTCCTAATCGTAATTGTTCATCAGTTTCCGTTTACTCCAATTTGATAAATAAATTCCGTGAAACTGGTAGTGTTGAAAATAAAAAATGTACGAAGGTGAAGACCGTAAGGTATGAAGCAAATACAATTAATGTTCTGGCAGCAGTGGATACAAACCCTCATGCTGGTACGAGGCAAATCGCACGAGAAAGTGGCATTAGTCAGAAATGTGTAGTGCAAATACTCCATGAACAAAAATTTCACCCCTTTTACATATCAATTCACCAAGAACTTCATGGTAGAGACTTTGTAAATCGTGTAAACTTTTGCCAGTGGGGATTGAGACAATTGATAAACGATAGAGCATTTTTTAATAAAGTATTATTTACCGAAGAAGATATTGTTGAACATTTTGCGTAAGAGAAATAAAGCAAATGAATCTAACACGTTGAATTTTATTTATTCCATTTTTCTGGGTTGAAGGTCATTTGTAGGTCATATCGTGTTACATGGATGAATTCGTTATTTTGTCAGCTACAATATTACGTTAACGAAGATATATCATTTCATTTAAAAGAATATCGATGACCTTGAAATTTCATTAAAAAATGACCTTGAAAATTTTTTCCCTTACACCGTTACATGTGGCCCTTCAAACAGTGTAACTTTGCCCTAATAAGTTTTTTTGTACAACGAAAAGTAACGGAGATATTTAGGTGTTCTGTTTCTTCGGACTCACCTTGTATAACGCATACATATGTATAATATAGATAAAATGACAACATTAACAAATATATTAATAAATAATAGAGATGTATCAAATATAAACGTTTTACAGCTTATTTTGTACTTATTGTCTATACCTACAAATGATCGAACCCTTGCGCCGAAAGCATTAACAATTTTATTAACAACAAATACGATCGATGGAAAGCTATAATTATATTGTCTATACAGTAGGACCTGGATTAACTGGATCCCGATTATAAACAATTATGCGTTTAAATATGATATATTTTGAAGGGAAATAAATTTTCAAAAATAAACAAATTTTTTATTTTGGAATATAATGTACATTTGAATTATTTCTTCGGGTCTTGATTATCCATTGGGCCTTAATTTATCCGGACTTTTTATCTCCCGATCAAGCCGGTTAATCGAGATCCTACTACACTTACGACTTACAATATGGAAATAGAAAGATTTAAAGAATATTTTTAGTATACTTTTTTTACGGAATTAAGTAACATAAAAACCATATTTAAACAAGAAATTTAAAGATTTCGAATGCAGCATCGATAGGCAGGTAATAATATGTTTTATTATATTTCTCTTTCAATTGATTCTAGGGTACCGTCGGAGTACCAGACAAAAGAGTTTGTCTGCGACGATTAATGAAGGAGCTTGGTGAAATTCAGAGGACCCAGCACCGGCTTGAGTCGACTTTCACCGCAGAATTAGTCAATGACAATTTATTTGAATGGCATGTCAGACTGCACAAGATCGATCCAGAGAGTGAACTTGCTGCTGACATGAGAGAGCTCAATATACCCTGCATCCTCTTACACGTCGTATTCCCAGAGAACTTTCCTTTTGCGCCACCTTTTATGCGCGTTATTTCGCCCAGAATTGAAAAGGGATTCGTAATGGAAGGTGGTGCTATTTGCATGGAGCTTCTGACACCGCGAGGTTGGGCCAGTGCATACACTATTGAGGCTGTTATCACACAATTTGCCGCTAGTATTGTTAAAGGACAGGTAGGTGCTATGGTTGTTGTTTTCACTTATGTATACTGTTTTTCATTAATATATGCAAACATTATTATTGCTGCAAGAAGTATTCTATAATTTTAAGTTGACCCATTATTTGATCCACTAATGAGGTAATTTCACAATGTATGTTCATAAGGGTAGCTCTTATTTTCGACTATTGGATTTCTATTACGGCACTACCTACAGTTGTTCCTAATAATTAAAAAAAATCACTAAAAAGTTTGAGTGTCAACAGATAATGGGAAAACGTGCCCCAAAACGATTAAACATTAAAATAATTAATTAAATGCTCATAAAATCGTTTTTCTCGAATATCCGGGCGAGTGAAACAATGCGATAACGCGTTGGCCGGTGTGATGACCCAGCTGGCCGGGCGCCGCTCGTCGAGTTGCTTGCCTCGATGGCCAATTTAGAGACACTTCCCACAGTTTTACACATATTCATTTAATGGTTCATTGTAGAGTATCTTTCTAAACGCAGTTCTCTTTATAAGACCTTAATCCTTGAGAAAGTGGAACCAAAAAATGTTTATGACTTTAAAACAAAAAACATGAAATCTCCGGCAAAATGATCTGCAATTAAAAAAAATAAGTTTCGCAAGTTAAAAAAATACACATTTTTCGCTAATATTTATTGATAAAAGATAATGAAACCACACTACAATTTTCAAGTTCCAGAAAAAATTTTTTGATTTTGGTCCAACGTTTTTCTTAATTTTTTCGAAAACCGTTTGTGTTATAAAAAAAGTAATATGACCAAAAAGACGCAGCCTGTACTGATCCACAGGTTTTGTCTAAAATATTTTTCGTCGCGGTAAATAATTTAGAAGATATTCGAGAAAAACTATTTTATGAGCATTTAATTAATTATTTTAATGTTTAATCGTTTTGGGGCACGTTTTCCTGTTATCCGATCGAGCTGAAATTTTGCACAGGTTTTTGTTTTAATTATTTGGATCAACTCTGGGGGCTGTAAAAGAAATTTGGACAAAAATTTTGTTGTGTATGAACAAAAATATAACTTCACAAAACTTCTGCATCAATTTGTGGCGAAACGGTTGAGTTTGGACCCATGGTTCCTTTGCCACTTTTCATCCCCATTATGCGTAGAATACAATGCAATAATAAAAAAATTTTACCGTAAAATTCAAGGTCGAGGACAATTTTGCGGCAACTTTTTTTTACAGATCTTCACCGATCCGAAGATGTAGAATATGCCTATGGTAGCCAAGACCAAACATTTTTTTCCATTCTATACTGGTGTATAAAAATTATATGTTACGACCACCATAGCGGGATGCTACACACCTCTAGATCGGTGAAGATCTGTTAAAAAAATCGACCGCAAAATCGACCTTGACCTTCAAAATCAAGATCAAAAGGTCGACTTTTTTTTATTGCATCGTATAGTACTCATCGCGAGGAACAAAAGTTTCAAAGGAACCATAGGCCTCGTGTCAACCGTTCACATAAAAAACGATGAAACAAATCTCATGACCATTAGATTTTTTTCTGTGGTTTCTATTTCTTCGACGAATCCATAACACAGCACTGTTTTCACGAACTATCCTCGACAGTCGTGCTTGTGCACCAGCCTCGATGTGGCCACCGCTTTGGTCCAGGTAGTTTCTTAGTCTCATTTCCATATTTCTTTTTAATTTTCAGCCGATGTTCGGTATTGATCGCCGATGTTTAAAAGCTTGGTCAATTCTGTGTTTTAACTGTTGCACAGTTCGAAATTCCTGGCCTGGACGGCAAACGAATTCTTTTACCGCTCCCCAAAGGAACAAGTCTAGTGGAGTCAAATCTGGAGAACGGGGAGGCCACAAATATGGAGCAGGTCTGCGTCCTATCCATCGCGTCCCAAACATTTCATCAAAAAATTAGCGAATTCCTCGGCCATAATTAGGGGGAGCACCCTCATGCATGGAATAGATGGAATGACGTCTGTGTCGTGTTATAAGTTGACGTAGTTCACTCAAGAAGCGAGTCCGCAGAAATGGCAGATATCTTTTACTTGTGAATGTGTAGGAAAATAAATTGGGCCAATAATATGGTTTCCAATAATTCCTGCTCATACGTTGATTGCGGAACGTCCTTGATTATATCTTTCGATCATTACATGGGGATTTCTGTAAGCCCAAATCCTTGCATTTTGTTGATTTAGAATTTAGAATGCTGTTACTCGAAAAACTGCTTTCCTCTATGAACAACACATTTTCCAAAAAATGTAGTTCATTTTGCAACTTATTTAGCATCCAACGGCAAAAACTTCGTCAAACAGCATGGTCATTTGGTCGAAGTGCTTGAACGCGGCGAATTCTGTAAGGTTGTATGCCCTCTTCACGGATTACTCGTCGCACTGTCATACGATTGACTCCTACTCGATGAGCTATTCTCCGTAAACCGTTCAGGCCAGGAATTTCGAACTGTGCAACAGTTAAAACACAGAATTGACCAAGTTTTTGAACATCTGTGATCAATACCGAACTTCGGACAAAATTAAAAGGAAATATGGAAATGAGACTAAAAAACTGTCTGGACCAAAACGGTGGCCACATCGAGGCTGGTGCACAAGTACGGCTGTTGAGGATAATTCGTGAAAACACTGCAGTGTTATGGATTCGACGAAGATATAGAAACTACAGGAATTAAGTAAGTATGCCAAAAATATAATATCGTAAGTTTAAAACATATACATAATATGAGAAAAGAATCTAATGGTTATAAGATTTGTTTCATTGTTTTTTTATGTGAACTGTTGACACGAGGCCTATGGTTCCTTTGAGACTTTTGTTCCTCGCGATGAGTAATATACGATGCAATCAAAAAATTTCGACCTTCTGACCTTGAAAATCAAGGTCAAGGTCAACCTTGCGGTCGATTTTTTTAACAGATCTTCACCGATCCAGAGGTGTAGAATCCTGTTGTGGTCGTGACATATGATTTTTATACAGCCTGTATAATGTTAAGCATGTACAATGTAGAGGGTCTCAAGAAATTATATGCTGCGGCCACCATAGCACGATTCTACACCTAAGATTTGGTGGAAATTGACATAAAAACCTTCCTGAAAATTGACCTTGATCTTAAAAATGAAGGTGAAAAAATAAAATATTTGTTTAATCGTGTTCTACAGGTCATGAGGACCAACTTTGAACAATTCAACCGTTCTCTTAAAAAATAATGTTAAATTTCCTATAAATTTTGCGATAAAATAAAGTGTTAGAAGCTGTTTTGTTAGAAACTATTGTAAATATTGTTCTTAACCCCTTGCCGTAACATTTTATTTACATGTTACAGTGATTAAAACGTCTTTATCTCTACTAATGTCGTAGAGGAGAAAAGAAAATTGATATTTTGTATGGCTACATTTATTTTAATGCTAAAATATTGATTACAAACGAATCAAATTTTATTAGACTTTGTTTACAATCTTCATCAGGAGTGTGATTTGTTAAAATATGGCAAGGGGTTAATAGCGGAAAAGATGCTGTAAAGGATTAGCAGAGTCGTGGAAGGAGGTGAAAAATAACGTCACTAGAATGGAGAGTTTAGTTTGTAACAGCAATAGTACAATGTCCACTTTATTAAAACTTAAAGATCTAACTTATATCAACTAAAGGAACCCGTCACCACTTAGCACTAACTTAAGAAATAGAACGCGAAAGAAAACTAGAGAAGGCCTTAGAAGCGCAGAGACCTTGTCTTTGGTTTTTGAAGCGCGGTTTTAGCTCAAGCAAAGCTAAGTTTTGAAAGCACTGTTTTAACAGCTCAAGCGAAGCTATAGTTTTAAGCAAAGGTCAACCGCTCAAGCAAAGCGGGAGTGTTTTAGCAACATTTTACCGATCAAGCAAAGCGGTAGTTTTAGGAGCAAAGTGTTAACCGCTCAAGCGAAGCGGAAGTTCGTAAAGCAACCGACTCTTCGGGTGCCCGAATCAGTTGTGCCCGAACAATCAGAACGGTGGGGGAAGAGATGAAAAGGAGCCTCTATTGTATCGAGTCATTGTTATGTGTTTGGCAACCCCGTTGCCTCTCTCTCTCCCCTGTCCTATACTTACTCGCGTGCCGCCGCGTAGCTCGCGCGATCCGCAACAGGTGCTAACAAAATTTTTTGTTAAATGGGATGGCTTATTCAATTTTTACCGTTCAGAAAGATGTTTTTATATTGAAAACTTATAGCGAAAAATACTTATCTTATCGAAGTTAATACTTAAATGCATGTACAAGGTCGTCAAGGTGAATCCGGAAAAGTCATTGGATAAAGAAAAACAATTCAAATTTCAAAAAAATGTCAATATACTCTACCGACAGTTTGTACAAAATGGTATAAAGTATAAATAATGGAATTACTCAATGTAACCTCCACTAGCTGCCATTATCTTGTTCCCTCTTGAACTTGCAGCTGAACCGGCTGCAAGCTAGCTTTACCTCCTTCTTCTCCATTTTTGTAATTACCTCCGTGATGGTGGGCTCTATAGGGTCTCCTTGGTCTTGTGAAGCTTCGCATTTACCTTTGCCTCGACTACGCCCCACATATGGGGCGGGGAGGGAGGTCACAAGTCGGGAGACCAGTGATAACAGGTAAATTGCGTCTTCTTCTAGTCAAACTTTCCGGCATGGAGCGAATCGAGTATTTCCGCGACTTTTTAATTGATTGGTGCCTTATACATATAGTGAGTAACCTGATCAACAATTGCTTTGTTTATATTTTCCTTGCCTACATCTTATTTCTGTGACTGCCCGAAAAAATTCTGGACTTATCTTGACAGCCCTGTATGTGCCTATACCGGAAGACATACACGGATTTATGACCGTGAGAAAACATTTGTCTATCTTTACGTACCCTCCATAGTTTAATTTTGTTCTAACGCATTGAAGTTATTTTAACTGTTAAGCGATTCTATTTAAGAGTTTTACTTTGCATACGAATGTGTTTAATTTCAGGGTCGCGTGGCGAGGAAGCCCAAGTCGAACAAAGAGTTCAACAGGAGATCCGCTGAAGAATCCTTCAGGAGCCTTGTTAAGACGCACGAAAAATATGGATGGGTAACGCCACCGCTTGCCGAGGGTTGATCCTCTCGGTCGAATAGCTTCGATGAAACGAAACATGGTTATTTCAGGCATAAATGAACCGCTGTCATTACGAGCAGGTTTTAAGTGCCGGTTTCATTAGTTTCATTTCGAATCGTTTCCCTTTTTGAATATGACCGTTTCGCAAAATTTCGTCACGGTCGCAATAACATGTCCGACGAAGTCCGCAAAAAGCAGATTAGTTGGGAAAGGAGAAGTTGTTGACTTGAAGAATATTACTTAGCAGCTTCGTATATTGAATCTGTCATCGTGGATTTTGTGAAGTTTATACTATGAAGTATATAGCCACCATTTCGGGCTTCCCCTGTATTCCATTGTTAATATTCTTTGTTCGTGTCTTGTTTTAGACATATAATGGGTAGACTGCGGATGTTTATGTACATTCACATTTTTATAAACTTATCTATGGAAACAATAATTAAATAGGATCTTGTTATCTGAATGAATAATTTTACTAAGTCAGGAAGAAATTGACACATTCGTTAAGCTTTATTGAAGCTAACACTTCATTGTCTTTGACTTAATTACATTTGTCGCAAATGCGTAAAACCTGCGGTCTACTAACGAAAAAAATAAATATTTTATGAGGAATGATGATACAGTGATGGATGTAAGAGATGCGAAAGTGAATCTGCTATCAATTTACACAAACTATGTCGTTACACGTACATAAGTGTATTAAAATATTATATGGTAATAAACTCACGATAGCAAACTTTTTATATAGGGCCAGGAGAGTGCATAAATTTTTGAATGCAGTTTGAATGAATGTTGTTTGTTTGTTAAAACTTTAAATCCTTCGCTATATTTATGTCATGGAAGCACACATTTTTATATTACAATAGCTAAACTAAAGAAAATAGATTTAACATTGTACCCTGTTTCACAGACGATGTTTCCATGTGTCCAAGATAGATATAACTTTGACGGTAGTATAATTTACAGTGTTACAATATTGTATCTAATCAATACATAAAATGTTCTGTATTTGTTGTAAATCTATCTGTATAGCTGTTTACATTTAATAACAGTGATTTTATACTTACTGAACCTTACCCTTCCATATTATATTACCAGAGAGGATAGGAGAGTGCTCACGCCCGGGTTTTCGATGCCACCGGTATAGTGCTGCCCCTACAAGGAATCCTAGCCTGGATCAGATCCCACACCCACGGTAGAACGGATTTTCCCCTTCCACGTTTAACCTGGATCAGATCCCTCACCCATGGTAGAGCGGATTTCCCCCTCGGATTTTAAGATTTTAGATTTCCACGGACTAGTAA
>CM052203.1:104922-119000 GCA_028455805.1 Lasioglossum figueresi
CGTAGATCTGCTCGGGACAGATCGGGGAGGTTGTGGGTTCGCCCCCCTCCCAGAGGGTATGGTAAATGCTCCCCTCCGGCGGTCGGAAGAACTCCCACTAGGGGAATCGCTTCGCTCAACGAAGGTGCGCCGCCGCCCCAGAGGGAGAGCACCGGCGGCTTGCCTCGGCACCACCGGCAGCTCTCCCGGGACACCAATGAAGAGCACCACTCTAATCGAGAGCCTTGGTACCTTTTCGGGGTCTAAGGACCTGGGGCGCCTGCAGTGGTGTTGTTTATCCACTACTCTCTCCCCACCTCCTCGTGGTGGACCCTGGGGACGCACATAGTTGTGCGTCGCTAACGGGGAGAGGGGTACACGGTGGGAAGTAGCTCCTGTGATGTGGGAGGCGATGCCGGCGGGATCTTCGGATCCTGGTAGGGCCTCCCTTGCCGGTAAGGCTCACACGGAGTAGGAGTGAAAACTGCCGTACACGTGTCCTGGGCAGCAAGATGTCTGTCCAGGGCCGCATACCGTAAACCGGTGATCGTGGATCACCGGAACGGGGGGCTTGCCTTAATCGGCCGGCCTGCGAGGAGGATAAACCTCTATAAAAAAGTCTCTAACCCTAAGCTATCGTAACGTGGCGACGGGGTACCCCCGGAGTAAGCACCGGGGGCGGGTGGGTGGATGCATCCTCCTGGAAGCGTTGTACCACTTCGGGATACCTGCCGTCCTCCTGTCGTAACCAGGCTTACCGGTGTAAGCGGCTCTACCCCGTTCGACCTTTATGTCCGCACGAAACGGCATATGGCTAACGAGTGAGGCCTCCCCCTCGCGGGGGGGGGGGGTAGTAACCAGGGCCGCTTATGAATCATTATGGACACAAATCACGACGAGCTTCGGAAGATTATATCTAACGAGTTGGAGGGGACACCGCGCCCGGAAGCGGTTGCAGTATCGGGAGGGACTTCGGCCACGAAGTCAACGAAGACGGCGACGACGACGACGAAGACCAGCAGGTCATCGGCGAAGAAGTCTTCGAGGGAGACAGCGGCCGGACTATCAGGCGCGCTGCAGAGCCCGACTGCGGGGAAACCCAAAGGCGGTGGGTCGCGGAACTCTTCCGCGTCCCGCGGCTCCAAGAACTCCAGCAGGAAGGACGGGAAGAGGTCGGCAGGATCGACGGTCTGCCGGGAGACGGACTCGGAGGCTGAGTCCTTTGTCTCGGCACCCCGGGTAATGAAGAGGAAGGCCGACGAGGGAACCGACTGCCCGGAAAGCCGTATAAAGCGGCCCTCGAAGGAAGCGGTCCCTAGGGTGGCGGAGATGGCCCTCGAGGTACGGGATATGGGCGCCGGAGAAATTGTCCAGGAATTCCTGGACTAAATCCGTGCCATAGAGGTTACCGCGATCAAGTCGTCGAATCTGAAGGGCACGAGCGTCCGGGAGCTCAAGGCAGCCTCGAGGTTTGCGGAGGCGGCATTCCTCGAGATGTGCGGGAGGATGGCCGAGGACTCCCCTGCCCCCAGCAACACCAACACCGCACGGACCGGGAAGGACGGCTCGGTGGCCTCCGGATCCCGCTCTCTGGGCCTTGTTTTGGCCGAGAACGCGAGTCTCAGGACTGAGATCCGGGGCCTCACAACCACAAACAGGGCAATAAGAGAGGAGCTGATGGCGATGAAGAGGAAGGAGGCGGCCACCTCTCTTCAGCCATCGACATCTCCCCGCTTGAGATCCCCGGGACGGACCACAAAGATGCCGCCGCCTCCAACATCATCATCATCATCACCGACTGGTGCACCCCGGGCCACCCTGGACAACAACTTAATGGAGCAGCTGTCTGCGCTGTTGGACGCCAAATTGGGGCCCATACAGCGTGAGCAGGCAGCGCTCCGGGCGGCGGTGTTTGGAACGCAGCCGCCAACCCCGCCGCCAACCGCTGACCTGTCGCGACAACGGGCCCCTGGACCGGGACCCGGCCCGTTGCAAACGACAGCCACCGCCGTGAGAGGCCCTCACCAACGTGGGTCTTCTTCCCTCCTCCCGCCCCCCTCTGTAATGGTGCCCGTGGCCCCGGCTGGAGGACCAAAGGAGGAGAAGAAGAGGATGAAGGAGAAGAAGAAGGAGAAGAAGGCGGCGAGCCAGGCCGTGCCCGCCCCTGCCCCCGCACCTCCATCGCGGGTGGCGGGGCGGCAACCCCAGTCCCGGCGAGGCCGGGCCCTGCTGTGGTAGCCCCACCGGGTGGCGTTTCGCCACCAGCCCCGTCTCCGCCCTCTGGAGACACCTGGGCGACGGTGGTTGGCAGGAGAGGAAAGGCGGCGGCAAAAAAGGCAGCTGCACCGCCTCCTCCCCCCCACCATCCAAGCCCCTCCTAAAGCGGCAGCGATTTCGCTGTCGATCCCGGAGGGGTGCAAGACGTCCCTCACCGACGCAATGGCCTTTGTTAAGAGGTCCATTGACCTCGCGTCGGTGGGGGTATCCGACCTTCGGGTGAAGAGGGCGGTGACCGGGGGCCTGCTCCTGGAAATCCCCGGTCCCGAGGGGACTGCCAGGGCTGATGCCCTGGCATCCCGCATGTCGGCCGTCCTCGCCGACTCGGGGGTGAAAATCGCCAGGCCCATGAAGACTGCCGATCTTCGGCTGAGGGGCCTGGACGACAGCGTCACCCCCGACGAAGAAAAAGGCAGCTGTGGCCGCAGCCACTGGGTGTTCACCCAACCTAATCAAGGTCGGGGACATCAAGTTCTCGGCCAACGGGTTGGGTACCCTGTGGCTGCAATGCCCTGCCGCAGCTGCCCGCCAGCTCGCCAAAGCTGAAAAGATCCAGGTGGGCTGGTCTGCCGCCCATCGAAGTTCTGTCAGCAAGACCGCTGCAGTGCTTCCGCTGCCTGGCCGTCGGCCACGTTAGGCAGCGGTGTACCAGCACAATTGACCGCAGCAGTCAGTGCTACCGGTGCGGCAGGACCAGCCACCGAGCCAGCGAGTGCTCGGCGGCCCCCCGGTGCCCCTTATGCACCGAGTTGGGGCGTCCAGCCGGGCACAAAGCGGGGAGCAGCGCGTGCTCTCCGCCACCGAAGAAGAGCCGAAGAACTGGGGGGGAGGGGCCCCCCAGCAACACGACTACAGCAGCAGCAGTGGAAGCAGTGGAAGAAGACGACGTCGTCTCGACACCGATCTCGCCCTCTCCCCCTTCTGCAAAGATATCAGTGATGGAGGTGGAGGACATTCCACCCCCATCGGCATCCACCGAGGTGGAGGCAGAGCCGGGAACGTCAACGGCCCCATAATGCCCCAGACGTTCCCGGCGGTACTGGCCAACCTGAACCGCTCGCGTCGGGCCCAGGACCTTTTTATACAGGGTCTGGCCGTGCGGCAGGTCGGGTTGGCCATCATCACGGAGCCCTTCGTGGTCCCCGATTTCCCCCCTTGGATACGGGACACGGAGGGCGACGTGGTGATCTGGAGCCGGCAGGGGACAGATTGTCCCCCCTGTGCCGTGCTCCAGAGAGGGCAGGGCTTCGCCCTGGCTAAGTGGGGAAGGTGTCTGGTCGCGGGATGCTACGTTTCGCCCAATTGCGGCCTCGCGGAGTTTGAGGGTTTTCTGGACCGGCTGGGGGCTGCTTTGGCCCCCTATCTGTCCGGTCCTCTTTTGGTCCTGGGGGACTTCAATTCGAAGTCCACCATGTGGGGTAACCCCAGGACCACCCCTCGTGGCGAGGCCCTCGAAGACTGGGCCGGGGGCAGGGAGCTCCGGTTAATTAACCATTATTGATCTGACATGGGCCACCCCCACTGCCGTACGCCGTGTGTCCGCTTGGAGGGTGGCAACAGACTGGGAGAGTCTGTCGGACCACCTCCACGTCACCATGTTGGTGGCGGCTGGTTCGGCAGCGGACACGCCCCCAGGGAGTAGCATCCACTCAGCGCCCAAGCGATGGGCGCTGAAGCGACTGGACAGGGACGTCCTGAGAGCCGGAGCTCTCGCCTACTCCTGGCTGGAGGCCAGGGAGCGCGGGGCCGACGAGGGGGTACCTTGGTTCCGGGGCATCGTCCACTCTTTGTGTGAAGTGTTTGTGTGAAGAAGTGAAGAAGTTTGTGTTTGTGTGAAGAAGTCGGTTTACTGGTGGTCGGGCGAACTCGCGGTTATGCGCGAGGGGTGTGTAGTTGCCCGACGCCAGTTTACCCGCGCACGTCGTCGCTCGTCCAGGAGTAGCGACGACGAGGCGAGAGTGGCCGTCCTGTACAGGGAGTATAGGGCGGCCCAGATGGCTCTCCAGCGTGCCATTGCCGCTGCCAAGGCCAAAGCCTGGGATGAGCTTCTGGGCACCCTGAACAAGGACCCATGGGGGCGCCCGTACAAGGTACTTTCATGAAGAAGCTACGACCTTGGGCGCCCCCGGTGATGGAGCAGCTCGACCCCGAGAATCTGGGGCGGGTAATTTCCACTCTCTTCCCTCCTGATGGGGGGAGGGAGAACGACTCGCCCATTCCCCCCGCGGCCCAGTCCAATTGGTCGTAAGGCCCCCGGAGCAGACGGAGTTCCCGGATGCGTCTTGGCCTTGATTTTGGACGTCCTTCCCCCGAGAATGGAAGGTCGCCAGACTCGTCCTCCTCCAGAAGTACGGTAGGCCCGCAGAGTCTCCCTCCGCTTATCGGCCCCTCTGTCTCCTCGACGAGGCGGCCAAGGTCTTCAAAAAGATCTTGGCAGATCGCCTCGTCGAGCACCTGTCCAGTGGCGGTCCCGACCTGAGCGACAACCAGTTCGGGTTCCGGAAGGGGCGGTCAACGATCGACGCGATTCGTCGATTGGCCGCCCTGGAACACTTCCAGGTCCCCTCGTACCTCCGGGTCGTCATTCGGGACTACCTGTCCGACAGGTGGTTCGAGTATCCGGGTCGATGTGGTTGGAAGTGGGAGGAGATGCACCGCGGGGTCCCCCAGGGTGCGGTCCTTGGACCGCTCCTGTGGATCCTCGGATTCGACGTGGTGCTGCGAGCCATTCTTCCCCCCGGCGCCCACGTCATCTGCTACGCGGATGACACGTTAGTGGTCGCCGAGGGGGAGACATGGTGGAGGAGTCGGAGTCTGGCGGCGGAGGCGGTGGCCTGTGTCGTCGGTGAGATCCGGAAACTGGGGTTGGAGATTTCCGCCGGCAAAACCGAGGCAATGTTTCTTCATGCATTGTCTCGTGGCCGGCGGTCCCCCCAGGTCCGGATCCGTGTGGGTGATGCCTCTGTCGAGGTGAAAGGCGAGATGAGTTATCTCGGCCTGACCCTTGCAGTCGGCGCAATCTTCTGCACACGAATCGTGTGCAGCGCCGGCTGGCCTTGCGGGCCATACGGGGATACCGCACCGTCTCCGGTGAGGATGGCTCCCCTCCAGTTCGTGGCGGCGGAGTGGGCAAGTCACTATGACATTGTCTGCTCCGTTCGCCGAGGGGAGCTTGATCCTGAGGGGGACGAGGTCGAAGTGCTTAGGCACCAGGCCCGGAGGGACACCCTTAGTCAATGGCGTCAGCAGGTTGCTGACGCCGACTCGGGTCGTCCCATAGTCCGGGCCCTCCTGCCCATTCTGGGAGAATGGTGTAGGAGGCGGGTAAGGCTCACCTACCGCCTTACGCAGGTGCTCTCCGGGCATGGTTGCTTTGGAGAGTACCTGCATAAGATAGGGCGAGAACAGGACTCGGCGCGGCACACGCTGGAAGAGTGTCCGGCGTGGTCCATGTCGCGTCGAGTCCTGCGGAGGGAAGTAGGTCCGGACCTCTCACTACCGATCATAGTTGATAAGTTGATCAACGGCGGGAGGTCCTGGACGTCCGTCGCCTCCTTCTGTGAGGACGTTATGTCTGAGAAGGAGGCGGCGGAGAGGGAGAGGGAGAGGAACCCCCCCTCCCAGAGGAGAAGGGCCCCTAGGGGACGTCCCCCTAGAGGCCGGCGACCCCCGATCCTTCTTCCTTTGGATAGATAGCCTGGCGGCGGTGGGATGGCCTAGGCCACTCTCACCGCCGTCAGAATGGTCCTCCGATAGGGGGTTTTTTGTTGAGACGGGTGGGCCGTGCGGGCGGGGTGGGGGGCATGTCTGCCTCCTGCCCAGCCCCGTCCGTACGGTCCTATAACCCCCTTCTGGGGTCTTTTGTTGGGAGGGTCCTACAATCCTACCGAGGTTTATTGGGGGGGAGGGGTCCGGGGGGGGGGGGGTTGGGTTCCAGGGGGAGCACTTGCAGCTCCCCCCTCACTTTTCTCCCTTGCCTCCCCTTAGGACTTCCCTTTTTCTTTTGTAGCGCGTGCGGCGACCTCCTCCTTCGGCCGGATGTGGGCCTTCGGGCCATGCGTCCGAGCGAGGGAGGGGGTCTCCGGGAGTTGCGGGTGGACCGAGCTGGGGCCTCGGGAAGCTCAGCCGAACAACTCCTGGGAAGGGGGACACCGTGTAGTGACCTGCACGGGGTCCACATAGAATAGATCGGCTTTTTGCTGGGGGGAAGCTTCTCTCCCCCCCGGGATGGGGCTTTTAAGCCAGGGGCTGGAGGTGGTCGGTGGCATTCGTTCACGAGATTCCGACTACCTCCTACTTAGCTCAGCGAGGTCACCGTAGGTATAGGTTAGTGGGTATGTCCGACCCTTCTGGTCGGAAGAGCCCCACATAACCTCGAACTCCTCAGGAGGTCGGGGTATGCGTAATAGCATTGGATTCCTAAGTTAAAAAAAAAAAAAAAAAAAAAAAGAGTTCTTCTCCGGACTATGAGTCGATGTAGGTTCTTGTTCGGACTACGAGTTGATGTGCAGCCAATAGTGGCACGGCCAAAGCCCGGGCGTGAGCACTCTCATTTACTCTCTGGTTCAAATTATAATTTTTAATTTGATTTTATTATGTTATATATCTACAATTATCTTTATCAGTACAATATTAATAAACATAGATACCAAATTTTCAAATGATAGAAATACAGTTTTCATAAATCTTGAACATAAACCCAGATAGCACACTTACAGATCTCAAAAAGGCGCCGAACAGGCGCCTGTCGGGGCGTGTAAAAGGCACCTCTTTGGAGACGTCGTTTTTACGTTAGGAATGAGAAGATATTATTAATATTTTAATACATACTTATATATATATATATATATATATATACACATATACAGGGTGCGGCACCTAAAACAGGTCACCTGAATAAATCGCTTGCTTTTGAAGATAGAAAAAAAAGGATCAGACCAAACTTACTTGATATCGAGGGGCTCGTAATCTGATGTCATTAATTTTTTTATACGTGAAGACGTCAAGGAGATACGAAGGTCAACTCTGTTTTTTTAAATGGAACGGTATGGTTTTTTATTTACATTCTGATAGTGTATGTCATTCAAGGTCACGCAAGGTCAACTGCAATAGAAAATAAAATGTCTCAAAGCACTCTTCGAACGCTACGACGATTTACATGTAACATGTTATGTACGTATTCGCTGCTACTTCGAGTGTTCAAAATGTCGACCTTGAACACTGAGACACAATCTAAAACGTTGCAATACCGATGATACTGTCTGACAAATTTCAGTTGTATCTATTACAGAGCAAGCTCTTTTTATACGTTCTTGCATATCAACTGTGGTTGTTGGTTTTTCGGGGTACACTTGTTCCTTCAATTTTCCCCACAAATAAAAATCTAGCGGTGTCAGGTCTGGGGAACGTGCTGGCCATTCATTACTTCCTGATCGACCAATCCAACGACCTTCAAATGTCCTGTTCAGTAATTCTGTAACATTTCGAGCTGAACGAGCAGGACATCCGTCTTGTTGGAACCACATGGACTGTCGCATGTCCAGTGAAATGTCCTCCTACAATTCTGGCAAAACGTCTTTTAAGATTCTCTCGTATTTATGACTATTTAGCGTGCCATCGATGAAATATGGACCAATTATTTTATTACGAAGACGGCCGCACCAGACGTTGACAGACCAAGGCCTCTGCTTGTCCACTTCTCGTAGCCATCGTGGATTATCTACCGACCAGTAATGCATGTTGTGTCAGTTAACTTGTCCGTGGTTTGTAAATGTGGCCTCATCCCTAAACAAAATTTTATTCAAGAACATTTGATCGTCTTGCAGTTTCCGTTGTCCCCATTCGCAAAACTGTAAACGTTTTTGAAAATCATTTCACTTAATTGTTGATGCAGTGAAATGTGGAATGGGTGAAATTTGTTAACTTTAAGTATTCGCAAAATACTTCGTTGACCGATGCCACTCTCGCGTTCGAGTTGCCTCGTACCAACATGTGGATTTTGTATTACACTTGCTACAATGTTTATCGTGTTTCAATCATCAGTTGCTTTTTTGGCTCGAGTGCGTTTTTTCTTATCCACATTTCCAGTTTCTCGAAACTTTTTTATAATGTTTGCAAAGACAGAAAGCGAAGGACTATTACGATCGGTAAATCTTTCACCATACACGCGTACCGCTTTCCTCATAATTCTATGACATTCACCATAAATGATAACCATTTCCACTTTCTCTGCTATCGTGTAACGCATTCTTGAAAATTGAACGCTCGGATTGAATATTTCGAAGCCGTACTCTGGTCGGTAGTCAAACTACTAATAACATTTCTGGATACAGGTAAGCATACGATGCGATGGTATGTTTATTTATATTCTGCGACCCTTACCGATACTTAGAAGAGCAGTATGCCAACAACCAGAGAAGACACAAAAGTATTTGAAGAGTGCTTTGAGACATTTTATTTTCTATTGCAGTTGACCTTGCGTGACCTTGAATGACCTTCATAATAGGTCATTGCGTTCGTCTTGAAATACACTATCAGAATGTAAATAAAAAACCATACCGTTCCATTTAAACAAACAGAGTTAACCTTCGTATCTCCTTGACGTCTCCACCTATAAAAAAATTAATGACATCAGATTACGAGCCCCTCGATATCAAGTAAGTTTGGTCTGATCCTTTTTTTTCTATCTTCAAAAGCAAGCGATTTATTCAGGTGACCTGTTTTAGGTGCCGCACCCTGGATATACAGGGTGTTCGACAACAGGTGGGAGAAAATTTAAGGGGTGGTTCTCGACGATAATATAAGACGAAAATGAAGAATAAAAAAATTGCGGCAACAATTACATATTTACAGTTTACTTACGTGTTCCGAAATCATATGTCGTGTTCAAAATGATGGCCATTGGCATTGATGCAGTACTGAAGTCTCGTAATAAACGATCTGTATGCGTTTTCTGTTTCCTGCGGCGTAAGTAAAACACATGCCCTAGTAATTCTTTGCCTCATATCTTGTGGCGTCGTAGGTTTTTCCTGGTAAACAATGTTCTCAATCTCCCCCATAGGTAGAAATCTAATGGAGTGAGATCCGGAGAACGAGGTGGCCACTCTACAGTTCCCCTTCATCCGATCCAACGTTGCGGAAATTTTGATATATGTATTTTTTAACTACTTGAACTACTTGAACTACTTGATCGTATTTACTTTAGAGGATATATTCCTCCAGCGGAATAAACCGTTTCCTTATTGAATCAGGAATGGAGACACTTGTTGTCTTCACCAATTGCAACGAGTTGCTCTCGGCAGGGCGCGGTGACGGAACCGTGCCGAGGCGACCGTGGGACAAGCGTTCCAACAAGTTAATCTCCTTGATTCAACTATCTATTAACAAGTGACAGACTCAATCTAAACAATACGGAGTATCGGTCGGCACTGCTGAAAGCTCACAGGAGCGGCGATCGGTCCCGTATGTCGATTAACGTTCACAACTGCACGCAGACCCACTTACTCAGAGTCGGCAGAGCACGATGTCGTGGCCGTGGCAACTCTGCAGTGGTCTGGATGCACCTGATACTAGTATTTCTGAATCCCTCACTTTGTTATTAGAAGTCTCTCGTCTGCACGCAGACCCACTTACTTAGACTCGGCAGGGCACGATCACGTGGCGTAACGATAAGTATTTTGCAACTGCCGGAACGAGGACCGAGGTCTTCTCGTCATTTGGTAAGTTCCGGCCAGGCTTACGGATTAATTACGGATGTTTTGGCAGGCCCGTTACTGTTCGTGTTGTGTTACGACGAGACCGCGTGTTTGCTCGAAGATCGGTCATTGTAATATAGTAAGGGGCACGCGGCCGTCGATTGGCACCCGTGCGAGCCGGTGTAATAACGAGAATCCGAATTCTCGAGAGGCTCGTATCGGAGTCGATTTTTGGCGTTTGTTTTGCTTCATCCTCGAGACGTTCCACGGTGGGACGACGCGACGTGCTCGTTACGTTCTTCGCTTTGACCGCTTCGTCCTTCGACCAGACACCGGGAAGAGACACGTTTAACACCGGAGCTCGACAGATTCGTGCCGTACAGGCTTGTAGAATTCGCGAAGATCTGTGACTGCCGAGCTCGACGCAAGTAGAGTAGCGAGAAAGTTATGCGCGAATGACCGCAATCAATCATAACATTGTAATCGCGCGGGCAACGGATTTGACTGCAGCCGGCCTTTACCGGTAGCATACGACCACCCGTCAAATAAACGACGACTTTTGCCAAATTCTCGTGTGTTATTTTCCTGTGAGAAACATTCCCCCTGCGGGGAATGCCCCGTCCTTTCCTCATGTAGAACCCTGAGCCTGTTCGTGGGCTATCCCAAGCTATCGCGCAGTTCTCGCGGACTCGGAGATCGCGTTCGCGGTTCGTGGCTTTTCCGCCATCTTTCGTGCGACATATCAGCGTATCTGGCGTTCGAATTTAGCTTGCCGATTAAAAAAATCGTTGCGATCCGAGTCTCCGAGCAACTGTTTGTCACGGGTGGACCACGTATCGCGCGGCCGAGCGTGGTCCGGCCTCGGAGCCTGTAAAAACCGGAAGCCACATAGTTTACCGTTCCTCGGAAAAACAGGCGACGTGACAGTACATATATTGGAGCTGCGGGTACTCGGATACGCAAGTGAGATAAACAGAAAGTAGAATAAGCAAGAACGTAATAACACAGAGGTGCCGGAAGTGTCTACGGCTATTTGTGTATGGATATCTAGTAATGCTTAGTATTTTGAGACGGCGCAGGACCTGACCCGGAAGCGTCGGTATCTGGTCCCGACTGAAGCAAAAGAAAGAAAAGCCGAGCGGCGATGAGTTACGTTTGAGACTGAGGTTGTGAACGTGAGAAATAAAGCTAACAGGCGGTCGGTCGGAGGTCGGTCGGCGTAAGAAAACGCGGTATATGGCCTCGGTTGGTCCGGACGACGCGACAGGATTCGGAAATTATCGGAGTCGTGGAACGGAATCGGAAGACGGCCAGAGACGCACGACCCGTCGCGGTAGAGGTGTCGCGACGCTCCTACAGACGAATCTGAGGGATGTTTTGCAGACGCGCGCACCTCGGAAGGACCTGAGAGGATTTGTGCTCACCGATACTGTTTCGAAGTCGCGGAATCGAGGCCGCGGGAACGACCAACGTTCGGATGTTACTGGAGGCCGGTCGATCTACGCTGATCGGCCGGAGAAATGGAGGCTGCCGTAACGCTCTAATAGAAGCACCTGAGTGACACGCTACGGACGCACGCACCTCAGAAGGACCTGAGGGAATTCGTGTATCACCACACCGAAGCGACGAAACCGAGCCAACGCGGATTGTTTATACTCGCGAAGTCTTGCTGACTGATCTCGTCAATGAAGGTCGTAAATCTTCACCCGGATAATTCCGACGACACGACAAACGCGAATTCCCACGACGTGTTACGGGCGTAGGATAGTAAGTTGAAAACTGTTTGGAAAACAGGAATATATATTTCAATATTGTAACTTGGACTTTGGTACAACTAATTTAACAGAAATCTTGGTTGGTAAGTATTCGTTGTTCTCGCTGAACACGCTGTTCGAAAGATTCTCTCTAAGTCGGCTGTCTTCGCCTTTAAGAAGTCTCGCATTCTGAAAACGGTAGAGGTGGGGGAAAAGTGAAGGCGTCGAAAAAACGAAGAAAATCCCAAAGATATCGAATGTGATTGGAAAAGATGGATAGTAGAGGGGTGAAGGAAAGGCGTGGAAAAGGTGGACGGAAATTGTTGAAGAAGCTATGGTGGGGAAATTGTTAGTTAGCTGGTAATGAGATTCGGGGACCGCTCCAGGCGGCCAAGTACATGGTTTGGGTCTTGCGACCCTTGACCTGGCAATAAAGCAATTACAAAAAGGTTGGTGACGGATTTTTACCGGGTGGGACACTCGGTTGGGAGTATTTTACGAGGGTCTCGAAATGGTGATAGGTTTTAAGACTCGGAATGGTCACCAGATGTGCAATCCAATGGATTTGGCGGAATTCGGGGTTTTGAGCACGGCTGTCCGGCAACGCGAAATGATTTTATACTACGATCATGAACACGGATGACGGCACAGTTAGTCCTGGCGCTGCGCACTTGGGGAACGGTGGGGAGTATTTTCCTGGAGCTATGACTTCCCAGCCTGCGTATCTGATCGAGTATTGCCCAGCGGTGCTGTTTGCTCTTATAAGAACTGGCAAGACTCAGGTTGTCACGGGAGCGGCTCCAGGCGCACTCCGCTCGTACGGCGATTCGGTGCGCCTTATACAGGGTGAGGCACTAACTAATGCCACCTCCAATAAGTCCGAAAGTAAGATAGTAGTAGAAAAGTTTTCGAAATAAAAGTTGCATCGGACAACAGGGGCTGATTGTAGAGTTAATCTTTTGTTGCTAGGTGGAGTCGTTTCAAAAATGTGAAGGTCACCTCTGTTTTTTTTAAATAGAATGCTATATTTTGCTACCCGTTTTCTGATAGTAGCTATTGAGACGAATCCAACAAGGTGCAACATGAAGGTCTTTGATGGTCAGCAAAGGTCATTTATGACAAAAAAGTCGAAATAAATTTGCATTTACAGTAGGTGTTCAAAGTGATTGCTATTGGTACCAATGCAATGGTACAATCTTTTTATCACGGATTGAGTAGTATTTCCTATCACTTCGACACTTATCGAATCACATACTGTAACAATTTATTGTACAAACGTATTGAATTGTACGGCGTGTAGGGTGAGAACATTGAGGATATCTTTCAGCGTATAAATCTGTAGCTCTCACTGAATTTTGCTGACATTCTCCGTAAATAAGAAGCATATCGGTTTATTCTTCTAAAAAATACATCGTTTACAATCGCTTGATTCGATTATACTAATCTTACCATTCTTATTAGCGATGTCCTGCGATATCATCCAGAAGTGTTTATTTGACATTACCACGTTTAGTAAATACGCTGGACGAAATATACTGAACGTACTCACCCTACACGCCGTACAATTGAATACATTTGGACAATAAATTATTACGGCATGTGATTCGATTAGTGAAGAAGCGATAGGAAATACTACTCGATCTGTGATAAGAAGATTGCAGCATTGCATTGATACCAATAGAAATCACTTTGAACACCTTCTGTAAATGCAAGTTTATTTTGCCATTTTTATCATAAATGACCTTTGCTGACCTTCACAGACCTTCATGTCGCACCTCGTTAGATTCGTCTGAATAGCCACTATCAGAAAAGAGGTAACAAAATGTTGCATTCTTTTAAAAAAACAAAGGTGTCCTTCACATCTCTGAAGCGACTCCACCTAGCAACAAAAGATTAACGCCACAATACGGTCCCTGTTATCTGATGCAATTTTTATACTACTGTGGGATCCTGAGATCGCACAGTACGCTTTAAGCGTAGAATAATGTTAATAACAGTGTGATACGGTGTAAGGACACTAATTGACACTTACGCGGCACAACTATCATCAAACAAAGTTCTTCTCGCGGTCGGCACAGCTTTCCGATTTCGAGCGTATCCTTTATACAGGGTGGGGCAGTAACTATTAGCACCTCAGATATCTTTGAAACTATAAGTTTCACAGAAATATTTGCTGAAACAAAATTGCACAGTAAGAAGGTGGCCATCCGGTGGCGATAGTAGTTTTTTTGCAGGTGGACGTACTTCGGACATTTGAAGGTCACCTCCATTTTTTTTTAATGGATCGGTATGTTTTGGCTTCCGTATCACGATAGAGGATCTTAAAACGAGTTCAACGACCTATTACATAAGGTCATTCAAGGTCATAGAAAGT
>CM052203.1:119100-131726 GCA_028455805.1 Lasioglossum figueresi
TTTTTTTGTACAACGAAAAGTAACGGAGATTTTTAGGTGTCCTGCTTTATCGAATTCACCCTGTATTAGAGGCGCGAGACCTCCCTCGCCCACCCGCGGGCAAGCACGGCGAGCGCACAGGGGACTAACTGCCGCGACGGCCGCGAGGCGGTTACCGCGCCCGCATGTAAGAATGGAGCCGCGGCAGATAAATACGCGCCGCGAACCGAGAGAGGGGAGTCAAGATCTCAGGGCTACCGGTGACAGCGACTAGTGGCTACTCCACGAAAGCCTGACCGCTAAACCGCTTTCCGTCCGATCCGATCTCCGTGAAGCCCGCCCAGAGCTTTCCGTCTGATCCGATCTCCGTGGCACCCACCCAGAGCTTTCCGTCCGAACCGACCTCCGTGGCGCCGGCCCAGAGATTCCTGTCCGATCCGACCTCCGTGGCGCCCGCCCCGAGATTACCTTGCTCGTGGCGCCCGCCCTCGCACTCCGCCCTGCCAGCTATCTCACTCTCTCTCTCTCGCTCGCTCGCTCAACCGTCGCGGTAGAAACGTCGCGCCACGAAACAGCTCCCGCCGTCTCCGCGCCGCGTTTAGGTTAAGATCGCCGTCTACGCGTTTAGGATAAGTATTAGCTATAAGGCACCTTTTATTCAGCCAATAGGCCATCATCATTGTAAATAGCAAATATAGATATTATTTATTCCCCCATCTGGTGTACTCATTCTGTGGACCTGTGAACCCTAGACAGCCGGCTGAGTCGGCAACACTCCCGCATCCGGTTGTTACACAGTTAACAAAGCAATGTTGATGTTATTTTGTTGAAGGTAAATTTCAATATCAGTACGCCTGGGAGGAGCGGAATTGACGTTCCAAAGAAAGACTTTCGGGTAGAATCCGCCTATGATAAAGCTGCCGAAACCTGCATAAAAGCAGCGAATTTTTCCGAATCCGTACTGCACATTTTTAACTTAGACAAAAGAGTCTTTGCAGCCGAGAGAATCTTCTCGACGTTGCATATAGAAGAAATTTCTTTGAAGATCCGCATCGTTTCTTCGATGGGCGAAACAGACAAGTTTGTTAATTGTCCCTGGGATTCAGGGTTAAAGAAAAGTGAATTTTCAGGTCTTGGCGAGAATGGCATTTTTTTTTAAGCGAGGACGTTGCTATATAATACGTTAGGCTGGAGCATGGCTGTGTCAACCGACTTGTGTGGACCGATGCCAGAAGAAATGTGTTGCTGGGGAGCAGGCGGAGTGGAACGTTTCGCTCGCTTAGCAAGATAGTTTTCGGGTGCAGGACATTTTGAATAATTGGCAGTGTGGTTGCCATTGCAATTTACGCATGAAGGTTTATCAACCACAGGCGTTGGACAGTCCGAGGAAAGGTGTGCTCCGGCACATTTAACACACTTCGGCTTATAGCCGCAATTGAGGGAGGAGTGGCCAAAAGCCTGACATTTGTAACACTGAGAGTGGTTAGAGCGGGAAAGAAATTTGTCCCAATAAACTCTTGTATAAAATAGGTACGCGACCTTCCTGACGCTGTTGAGCGTGATCCCGTTAGGAAACGTAACTTTATAAACGCAGTAGCGCGACTCTTTATTGCGCTTACCCCCGATGGGGAAGCAAGAAATCGGATTCAAATTCTGTAGCTTCATTTCCTCTAACAATTCCTCATTGTCCATGAGGAGGAGGCCCTTGAGGGTAGCAGACAGCACTTTTTCGGAATTAATAGTGAACGTGTTGGAAAGGGAGGTTTGCCGCCTCGAGCTTCCCCTTGAGGTCACGGAAGTGCTCTATGGAGTTCAACTGGATACGCACTCTTGTGCCAAGAAACTTAAGCTTGAAGTCACGGCCGTATTGTTCGGCAAGCGACTTGGTAAGGCGCGGCATATTGTCATCAAAATTTGCAATGTACAACGGTGGTGGTTTGGAAGCTGCGTTAATTGATTCCGTTTTGGAGGTATTAGCGGCTGTACGCGTTACATTTCTGAGGGAAGGGCCAGCATGATGTAAGTTTTTCGAGGTAACCGGCAATTCAATCGCGGTGCCCATGAAAGAATCGAGGACGTCAAATCTATTTGCTACCGGAACGCCTGGGATTGCCCCAAGGACAGTCGAATCCTTCATATTGACAGGCGGCTCAATGTTTATGTCAGGCGAACGACCGATTCTCTATTTTTTGGACACGGGCGAGAGCCGTGGCTGTTGTTTAGTGTTCGGTAATGTATTTGGGGTCACCGATTGAAGTCGGGTTTGTAACAAAGACCGGGGGATCGGTGAAGAGAGTACGATCTGGACGGGGACTACGAGGAGAGCTGTTCCCGTCGGATGAGAATTGTTGGAAGTGTTACGACAAATCACCAACAACAAGTACGTTCGGCGGTCCTAAATGCAGTTTTACAGGATCCCCGCGGCAGGGTTCTGCAGAAAATCAGCATCGTTGGTGACGGTGTCCGATAACAGGTTTCCGACGGGGGGATTCACCGCTGGCAGAAGGAGACGAGGACTCGATGTCCAATATATCGAGTCCCCCTGGGGGAAGTACTGCAGATGCAGGGGGGTGGTTCCCGGTATTAATAGTTAGAGGGGGGTTTAAATCCCAGGTTAAAGAGGGACAGTGTTGAGCGACCGAGGGCTCAGATAGAGAACGAACAAGTCCGGTGGGGTCATCAATACACTCGGAGGCATTTAGCGCAATTTCCGAGTGGGAAATTACAAAAGGAAGATTAATTCCATCACATAAGGGCTCAGGGGGCAAGATTTTAGCGAGCGGAACGGCAGAAGAAGAAGCGGACTGCCCACGGGGCGCAATTCTGACTTTACCGATTTTGGATTTGACCGGGATAACAAGGGTCGGAGAAAACTTCCGATCTACTCCGCGGCCGGGCGACGGAGGTCTTTTAAAGCTTGATGCCTTACGCCTCACATTGGGACGTTTACCAGAATTGATAGAAGGGTGGCTTGACGCCACTTACCCTAGAGAAGCAGGGGCCTGCGCCCCGCAGGAACAGTGAGGCACCCTACGCACACTTCGGTTGTGAACCAGCACAGAGAAAACGTGTGATCACCGATAGATTAGAAGAAGGCAACAAACAGAACAGTGTACGAAAGAAATGACAAGCGAAAGGAACGGCTAAGACACGTCAGCACGCGACGAACGCCAACGGCCGAATGACGCTTTACGTGGCCGAATGAGTGGATGGCAACAGTTAGTGCTTTTTTTTTTTTTTTTTACAATAATACAGGCGGCCTGTGCCTGGTGGCGTATGTGCCACCTTATCAGGGTGGAATATATGAAATGAAGTAGAGTGGTATTACCTACATAAATATGATACTTGTGTAAGAGGTTGCCGCCGGCGGTGTGCATGTGTGTTGCCGATCAAGGCGTATTGCCGCGACGACCGCTCGAGCCGTTGCGCTCTTTTCGGCGTTACCGATGCCGCCGCGTCCTTTGCGGCGTGGTGCCCTAAAACGACATTGTCGCGATGAACGGCACCTTTTTTCAGCTATAAAAGCGGGTCTCGAGGACCACAGGTTAGTTGTCGCACGACCACGAGCAAATCGACATCACTCGACATTTTCCGGTAACTTAGCTTACACTTGCTAATATGCAATGGAAAATAGAGGAGGAATACAAATTTGCAAAATATTTCCAGTAAGGCAAATTCGCTAAAGGCGAATGTGATAAAAGAGATTCCCATGCGTGTGTAAGCAATGGAGGAAGCAAGACAGTGAAGGCAGTTTAAGATGTTTGCAGAGAAAGTGAGTTTTATGAAGCATGCCATATATAACAGAGTAGGGAAAAAAGGGGAAAGTAAGAAACGATGAAATCGTGGGTAATCTATTTTTAAGAAGCATAGGTGATGGTTCTTCAGGAGGGGTAAATATGGACGCGACAAGTGAGTGTGCCATAATACTAAGAGTATTAATAAATATTAGGGTGGACGAAGATGGTGATAGTGGAGAGGGAACCTCTTCTTGATACAGTAAGGTATCTGGTGTATTTTCAATTCGCCTGTGCTTCGCACCAGCGGGTTTGGATGAGACTAGTAGATGGCAATAGTTAGTGCTTCACTCTGTATAACCCGAAAACCGGAGCGCGGACCATGAAGAGTGCTGCACGCGTCGCGTGGCGACGTCGCTCGCTGATTGGCGCGCTCGTGTCGGGAGTGACGTCCGGTCACTCTCACTTAGGGTAAGATCGAGAGCGGCTCACCAATGAGGCACTGGTTCTCCACCTGCACCCTTTCCCAAAGGGCTGCAGGCGGCACGTCGGGGCTACTCAGGAGGGAGGGGGTTCTCTGCCACCCCCGCCGCTCCAACTCCCGCACACCAGCTTCAACCAGCCGGGCCGCTTCCTTCAGATCGCGGACGTAGGTGCGCTTGAGGTTTCTACTCCTCAAGGCGGTGGCCTCGACCAAACGGCCGGCGGCCGCCACCTCTGCCGCCATCTCCCCAGGGAGGAGACCGGGTCCCTCCGGTTCCTCTTAGACGTCTCCCCGAGGTCCCAATCCATCGAGGACGATCCGAGCCTCTTCAGGGCGTCCGCGATGACGTCCCTGAAGCGATGGAGGCCCCATCGTCTCCGCAGGCACTGTCGGTGGGCGTACCCGGCCGATCATCTCCTCCCCTTTCCCAAGGAGGAGGACCGGATCCCCCCGTGGGGGGGGGGGGGGGGGGTCTAACCCCGGAATTGGGCCAGAAGCCCCCCCCTCCCGCGTCTCGGAGGTCGCTGAAAGCGACCTCGTCCCCGCCACCCCCGAACTCCCCGCTTCCGGGCGCAACTGTATGTCTACCTAGGAACAATGCAACATTTGTTGGAACATTTTTTTCGTACTACCAACAACTTACGAGTTATTTGAGACCTTCATGTTATGAGATCAGATCCGCCCTATGGAATTATTGAGTAGAAGGGGTCAATGCTCTTTCACTGTTAAATTGTTCTCACACATATCCACAAATCCTTATCCTGCACTATAACACCGTACATAATACACTGGAACAAATCACTATACAATAACCATTGAGTCCATACATGTTGAATAAAATCCTCACAAATGCAAGTATCCACAAAAATACACATGCGTACCGGAATCGTTCACAACTAATTTACGTTTGATGCACGTCAATTTGACTTTTGGCACACGAAAAATAAAATATTAGTGAAATTTGGGAGGAATCGGCTATAGAAGAAAAATGGAAATAAAATTTATTCAAGGCCGTATGAATAGTGCTAGCTACTTAAATTTAATTAAAGAACAAACTGGAAATAGGCTTACAGAATTGCTGGCAGAAAATATATATTTCAGCAAGATAATGCAGCTGTGCATACTGCTCGCATAGTAAAAAATTATTTTTTAGCGGAAAATATAAAGGTTACGAATTGGCCAGCAAAGTCTCCTTAGCTAAACATGATCGAGAATGTTTGGGAAAAACTATCAAAAATATTATACGAAGGTGGAAAGCAGTACAGTAGGTATCCGAATTGAAATCAGCAATTTTAGAAGCTTGGGAAAGCATAAATCAATATGATATAAAAAATTTATATAGAAGTTTACTAAGAAGAATGATTGAAGTGCTACAACGTAAAGGGTAGTGCATACATTACTAAAACTGCCAAAATTGTGTAATTTTGTTGAATTCTAATATTTTTCGTATTTTAATTTCAAAGTGTTTTATCATTTTGCCCACATTAAAAGTCAATTTTTGTAGAAATAATAAATGGTTTGAACGAGGTATTTAATTTTTAGTATATTATTAGGACCTTGAATAAGTTCTCGCTGTTTTTTTTTATAAATGTGTGATGGTTACATCCGTCAAGGCGCGGAGCTATCCCCATCACCGAGCACCGCCGGCGCTCCGCGCCCGCCGCGCCAGCGAACGCGCCGCGATACCACGACGCGCTAGTCCGACTCGCGGCCGCCAGAGGGCCGCCACGCGGAACCGGTTTCTCGCGGCTAGTTAGGTGCAGGCTCGCGCATAATTGCCGCGAGCAAACACCCAGCCAACAAGACGAGCCGAGCCCGTAGAGATCAGTAGCCCTAGTGGTGAACCATCCAAAACCGGAAAGCAAATCTTTTGGAAGGCTGAGTGAACGAGTGAATGCGAGGGTGTGAATCCCAAGACCGTCCGATCCTCCGACCGCACCGCCGATCCGCCGATCGTACCGCCGATCCTCCGACCAGGCCCGAGTGGTGAAATACCGACGGGAATCCCATCCTTCCTCAGTGGCGAAAGGCCGAGCAGGAACCAACCAGGCCCGAGTGGTGAAATACCTACGGGAATCCCATCCCTCCTCAGTGGCGAAACGCCGAGCAGGAACCGACCAGGCCCGAGTGGTGAAATACCTACGGGAGTCCCCACCTTCCCCAGTGGCGAAACGCCGCGTGGGAACCTATCCCTCCGGGTTCAAGTGGCGAAACGCCGACGAACCGATCTGCCATCCTCAGAGGCGAAAGCACCAGCAACCCCGGACTGCCGACTGACACGGCGGCTACCTTCCACCGCTCCGAGTAACAAATGCTTTATTTTAAGTAAATTATTTTCCATCACAATTGGGTTAACCCAGACCACGAATGTCCTTGACCCATAGGTCATTGTACGCGTCATCTAAGGCTCTACCCGATAGTAAATAAAAAACATATATTTCATTTTAAAAAATGAAGGTGACCTTCATATATCCTTTACGCGTCCACCTAAAAAAAAAGGTACTAACATCAGATTAATGACCCCTCGAAACCAAGCAAGTTCCATCTGATGCATTTCTTCCTAACACCTGTAACGGGCGGATTTCGCATGCGCCTGTAGCTCGGAGTGTACCAGGGTTCGAGGAACGTAGAAATGAAGGGTGAATGCGAAATCTGGTAAAAATAGTATTTATTATCGGCCTCGAGGGAGCCTCAACAAAACAAAATAAACATCTGCCGACGAGCCAGAGAGAAAAAAACGAGGGATCACATTTGGTTGGCCGTAGCCTTAGTCACGTAACAAAAATATTAACGAAAGAATAACGATCGAGCCCTGGTCGTCGGAATAAGCCCCCAAATCCCCGGTATCCGTTACGCTGGTTAATCCTCTCGCGGTCGCGAGAAGCTGCGATACTAGACGCGGCGGTGTCTCTCACTCGGCAGCCTGTCCGGTTTCTGCCTGGAAACAACAGCGAAGACTAACAGTCAGTATTTTCCCTAATTTTCGCGGGTTCTGTCGCGGCGGATTGTCGGAAGAACTTCTTTCGACATATTACAAACTTATCTCTAGGCGCGATCGCGACACGGCGCGGTGACGGTGATCGGTGTTTTCGCGGCGGTTACGGTACGGTTGGTGCGGTCGACGGATTACGCGGAACCGGTGCCGGACGCCGCGCGCCTTCGTCGCGACAAGACGTCGTGACCCTCCACAGTCGGACCTGTGACCACGAGTCACGAAACGCACGCGCTTCAGACGGACCTGAGGGGATTCGTGCTCGTCGTTGTCGAGAAGAAGGTGCACGATCGCACGGCCCCGATCGTGCCGGTCTTTCGGTGACTCCCGGAGGCCGGTTCGTCGCCTCGCTCGATGGCCGAGATGGATGGTGCCGCAGCTCGGTTCAGACGGACCTGGGGTCCGAGCTGAAGAATGCACGCGTCTCAGAAGGACCTGAGAGGATTCGCGCTCACCACCCACGACGACGTATCGCTCGGAGCGACGGGAGTGGTCCCTGGAACCAGTGATGCCAGACGGAGGAACCTGGAGGAACTTTGCCCCTCCGGCTGGGCCCCCCACTCTTACTTCTACTGCGCACGCGCAACACACGAACGTACCGCTACTCTGCCCGTATGAGTATTGCCCGTATGCCTGTTCGATTGCAGGCACTCACACGGGCAGAGTAGCGGTACGTTCGTGTGTTGTGCGTGCGCAGTAGAATAAGAGTGGGGGGCCGAGCCGGAGGGGAAAGTTCCTCCAGGTTCCTCTGTCTGGCATCACTGCCTGGAACGGCGATCCCAGTATGCGTTTACTGGTCGGGTGATTGCCCAGCAATGCTGTTTGCTCTGAAAAGAGCTGGCAGGCCCGGTGATCGTGTTACGACTGCTCCAGGAAGACTCCGCCGCAGCGGCGTTTCTTTGCTCCTTATATACCCGTAATTCGGCGTGGCGCGTGGAGGGGGTACCCGAACGCGGCGTTGTCATTGGTGCGCGCTTGTGTCTCGAACATCTATAAATATATGCCGCGTTCGGCCGCGTTACGCATATACTATTCGCGACGAGTCGACGGCTCGTCGCACACCAATAGCAGCCGAGTTATTCAGGTGGCCTGTTTCTAGCGCCTCACCCTGTATATGAACAAATGTATGTTCATTGCTAAAAATCTTGAGGTGCCTTTTCATTATGACCACCAGTGTATATGGGTCGTTCCGCGTTTATGTATACTAAAGAATGTAACATATCCTAATTTTAGCAAAATCCGAAACAGTACTCCGAAAAAGTGTTCAATTTCTTCATCTATTCTACTGGCAATGTCTTTCAAATTGAGAAGATTCAATTACATTAATTACAAATTACGTTTATATATTTTTATGTTTCATTATTTATATATTTTCAGGCGCCAGCGTTAAAGTTAAATGGCAACGTCTCCGAGATACACCGTGACGTGCAAGTTTGCCGATGTCCTCCCGAACCCGTACAGAGAAACCGGGTCACCCTCTGGCGGTGCCGATGCGAAGCGGTCGTTGCGATCGCTCTCCCTGGGAAGTCCGAGTACCAGCGGAATGGAATTATCGCGTTTTGAATTCTAGGTGTCGAATCGAATTTTAGGTGGAAAAAAGTCATGTCAGGAAATAGATATAACATTCATATATACTTCTTAGGGAATGTTTACTGACCGCAATTATACTCATAACAATTGATTTAACAGCGATATAAGCATAGAAATCAATACGTGAAAACTTCGAACTGTAAGACGGCAAAATCGTACGTATTGTCACGTTGCTCGGCAATCGGGAACCGCCAGAAGGGCGAAACCCTTAGCGACACCGGGTATTTACAGGCGGAAGGCCGGGCCACGGTCGGCCGCACGACACGGGGTCCACCCGGGACAAAAAGGTCGTCGCAGACTCGCGATCTTCGGTAGCGAACGCTAATTTTCGGGCGCCAGACACCAGGAGGTGTCGAATGAAATCGTTACCGATGTCTCTCGATCTTAACCGCGAGACGGCGAGTCTACGATAACCGACGCGAATCCTGAATAGCTCATCCAAGGGTACCAGGGGAACACGGAGAGGACAGGAGGCATTCCCTGCGACAGGAAGGTTTCACACAGGAAGCTACAGTCAATATTTTCGGCAACAAACTTCGTTTATTTAACGACGGTGAATTTACAAGACTGCCAAGGAAACTCGGCAGCGGAAAATGTTCGCCGACGCGTCGAATTCGGCAGCGCTAGATGGACGCGCGCTTGTACCCGTCGAGGGGTTCGTACAATCGATTTCCGGTGGAATACGCGATCCTATCGGTGCTTCGTTCGACTCTACGTTCGCGGAACACGCATCGAGCACGTGGCGGCGCGGCGTCCCACCGTGGGACGGACACGAGGTTGGCCAGGGTTGACGACGGCACCCGGAATATTATTCGTCCTCCCCTGAAGGAACGAATTCGCGAAAGTGGATCCTTGTCCGTTGCCAAGGGGATTCGAGCACCGCACGCGACCAATATGCGCGCCTTTACCGGTGACCCCGAAGCCCTGTCGTCAACCCTCGCGACGCGAAAAAGGACCCGCCAAAACGCTTCCCGAGCCACACGCGCAAAGAAACAATTTAAATCCTAAGGAAAACTCTGATCGGCGCTTACCAAAGGTAGTCGTAGGACAGCGGCAGCTAGTCGGCAGCCTTCCAGAAACGGCCCCTCTTGTGTCGGCAGCGGTCGCAAAATATTATATCAAATTAAGCAATGGTTAATGACTAAACGTTTTGAGGACCAACGAAGCAATGGTCTCCTATGCGGTGACTCGGTAACGCGGAAGCAGAGCGTCCCCCACTTTCCTAATTCTTTCCCTCGCGCAACGCTTCGGCCTATCGCAAGCTAATTTTCGGACGTCTCGCGACGAGCCCTGGCCTCCGGCGATTCGCAGTTTCTTCGTTAGCGGCTCTCGTTGATTGGCCGCTTCCCGCTACGCCGATCGGCGTCGGCCAATCCGGCAGCTGATCAGGCTTCTTCTCGGACGAGGCGACGACAGGATGCGGTGACGATCCCTCGTTGCACCGTGGTTCCTTGTCGGAGCCTCCAGGTTCCTTGTCCTGGGCCGCGCTGATCTTCCGGCGTTTTCCTCTTCTTTGTTTGCCGGAGCCAGTCCTCTCTGCGTCTCCTGTTGAGGACTCCTTGCCAATCCAAGGGGAAAGAATGTCGGGTCCCCCTGGGACCCGATTACGGTCCTGCAATTTCGGGTCGCGCAAATTGGCGCGACGCTCAAAAATATGAAACACTCGTCCTCTGGGCCTCGCGCGTGCCCAGGGAGAGCGCTCGCACCGATCTCGGTAGTGTCTCACTGCCAGAGGGTGACCCGGTCTTCCGTTTCCCGGTTCCTAGGGACGCTGGCAAAAATGCCACGTCACAATATATATTGGTTACAAAGAAAATTGTGTCAGAGCAATAAATAAGAATCTTTAAGATCCTATGCACGATTTTCTATATTAATATAAGTAAATGTTTACATTAATGTTCACAAAGTTTGTTAGTATAGTCCTTGACAATAATTATTAAACATTGTTTAACTACCAGTTTTCTATGGCGTTTAGTTGACTTTAATAGAGCAGAACTAGTAAAGACGGCCGAAGACGGTGATGAAATTTTTTTTGCATAAAGTTCAAACTATACAGAAGAGATTTTGACAAAAATCAGCTGCGTCCGACTGCGTCCGCGCCTGCCACAATTTTTTAAAGTTTTTGTAACACCGTACGGTTTTGTGTTTCTTCCTCTCGTGATTGTAAGAGGATTTGCACCGAACTCCGATTAGAATAAATATTTATTTATTATTCGGTACAATAACAGGTTGCCTTTTTTTTTCTTTTTTTTTAAATAATGGGTTGCCTGCAGAATTAACTTTAGGCAACTAATTCAAGGAACCAGCAGACTGACGCGGTACAACAATGGTTGGCAACAAGGTCGATTACATTGACTATGATAAAGTCTTCCTTATTCGCTGGTTGACTTGAGGGAGAAGGATCTTTCGGGACAGCCCTCGCCAGTGGAAGAGGAAGTCTTCACCCTCAAGTCAAACCAGGGAAATTTGACAGAACCCCGGAACAGCCCGAGTAACCTTTTGGTCCAAGTGGCCCGCAACGAGTTTATTACCCCTTGCCCTGGGCCCGGTAACGCAGGCTAAGGGGCACGCGCACATGTGGCACAAGATTTGTGATTTATCCTGTATCTGGTCGACGCTGCTAGTGCGGACCATAAGGCCCGCTTTGTATTAAAAAGGAAAACAGAAATACAACAGAAATTTAAACAGGAAACGGGATTGCTGGTTGATAGGCCGAAAGCAGAAGGAAGTGGCTCAACAAATGATGGCAATACAGCTAGACGCTTTTTCAAACACTATAAAAAAACCTCGGCAATAACTGGTATTAATGTGAAACTCCTTGAACTATTTTTTTACATATTATCTGCTCTATTTTCAGGTCACGATATTAATTTAGTAAAATTCGAGAAATTTGTTCGCGCAACAAAAAATTTATATTTAAAACTGTATCCTTGGTTTTACATGCCCGTCACAGTTCATAAATTATTATTTCATAGTTTACAAATACATAAATCATGCTTATTGCCCATTGGCATGATGCCTGAAGAGGCTAAAGAAGCTCGCAACAAAGATATTAGAAGGTTCAGAATTGGCCACGCAAGGAAGAATTCGCGGATTAATACAAATTACGATTTGATGGCAACGCTTTTAATTACTTCCGACCCAATCGTAAATCAATATAGGGTGGTACCACAAAAAGATAGAAATTCCTTACCAAAAGGTGTATTAAATCTTATTACGACTGGAACTTCCGTCTAATACCGCAAGTATTCGTAGTTGATAGCGACGCGACAGTGATATTGGGGAGGAATTATTGTTATATTGTTTTGTAGTTATGTTGTCGTATTTAGAGATTATTGTTAAACTTATTTAATACTACTGTTATATTTTTTATTTCTTATTTAACACGTTGAGCGCCACGCTGATTTTTAAGGAGGTTCCCGTCAGGCCACGTGCGCCGCTAAATAAAATTAAAAAAATAAAAATATTTTTTTAGTATTTTATTTGATTCCCCTTGGGGTTACAAATCCTCAACTCACACCTCCTTTCCCGACGCCTCTTTTACGCTTTAACTTATTATAACTTACCACTAACTTAATCTTATCTTAACCTATATACACATATACAGAGAAAGAGAGAGTAAATATATTTACAACAGTACTTAAATGTCTATCCTTAACCTATCCTTATCCTACCCCTCCTTCCCCTCTACTCCCTCTCCATACCCCCCTCCCCTATATTGGGCTTCCTCTTCCGGTCGTTTTCCATCCATTCTATTCTTTTCCATTTTTCCCTCTCTCCATTCATCCATCTTTTTCAACCATTCCTCCCCTCCTCCTTCGTCTTCCAACACTTCCCACATTCTCCC
>CM052203.1:132226-149706 GCA_028455805.1 Lasioglossum figueresi
GTGCAGTCACACGCGAGTGTCGTCTGTCTAGGAGACGCAGTCCTTAACCTTTCACACCAAAAACCAGTAATCGGGGAAAACCAAAATCACACAAAAACTACCCTCAATACCCCGCCGCACCACCTCTCCTCGCCACCAAGCAAATCATATATAAACCCTGGCAAAAGCCAAATTAGACACTCTCGTCCTATCGTTGTGACAACGAGCTAGCCGATACTGCGACAGTGACAACTAAGCCTACCGAGATTCTCCTCCTTGCTGGGACAGCAAACAATCACTAGCCGAATCTACGTGACGTAGGTAAGGTACTCCGAAATTCTTCCGTTAGACCGTATCCTTTCGCCGGGACGACGAAATCCCACCACTCGCTCCGTTCGACCGTATCCTTCCGTCGCGACGACGAGAAGTCTCCGCTCGCAACTTTCGTCGGGACGACGAAACCCCAGCTCGCACTCCGCACCACCGTATCCTTCCGCCGCGACGGCGAAATCCCGGCCCCGCTCCACCCGACCGTATCCTCTCGCCGGGACGGCGAGACTCAACCCACGAACCAGTACCGTACAACCCAGGACCGTACTACGCACCTTTCGCCGGGACGGCGAAACCCTATCCGACGCTCCGCACGACCGTACCACCCTCCACTCACCGGGACGGTGAACATACCCGAACACACTCTTCTCTCCGAACCGACCACCCGCTATCCTGTTAGGATCGTTGCGGTGAGGCGAATGACATTAGTCGACTTCTTGAATATATAAACCTTTAATAACGAACAATAACTAATAATGCACAAGACTCTCTCAACCGCGTGTACATCGCACTCGCGCTCTCTATTCTCTCCCTTGTCCTATCGTCCCGAGCGCATGCATGGTCGCGCATCACCATGCCACACCATCTATATATGTATGACCATATACATCATATCCAAGTCCACCGGACTCCCCGACACTCCTCGAGAGTCACAACGCCCCGTATACCAATATCGCGAACCAATACAGCGAAACTACCGTAACGTGTAACTACCGGCGTATTTATTCACACCTCTCACACGCTCCGCGTCCTCCGCACCGACCGATCTCGTACCGAACGACCGAACCCTGGTCCTCCGAGCTTTACAAGCATCCGCCTGCGAAACGTTAGCAACCAACGGAACCAGGACCGTTACAATATAAATAATACTATTAATGATTAATTCTTACGGTTCTCTCATTCGACAATTTAACATTAAATATCTCGGATTACATTATACAGGGTTGGTCACCACATATTACCACTTCAATTTACATGACTATTATTATTCATAAATTTTAGTTCAAATTTCGCATCGATATCTTTTTTAGATCAATAGTTATAGCAAAATGTGCACCGCGCCGCGCCGGGAATCGAACGCGCTAGCTCCAAATTGCAAAACATGCATTCAAAACTTCGGTAAAACAAAATTCGAAGGAACGCATCGGTCGAATAGGCAGATCACACGGACAGACTAGAGGTACACTTGTGTGTAGCGCGTGTGCAGTAGAAGCAACGTAAGGAGCCGATGGTACATCAGAGTGGGCTGGGGGGGGGGGGGGGGGGAGCCGGCTGAGTCGGCGGCGGGGAAAAATACCACGTCCCACGATTCTGGCATCACTGCCCTAGTCCACCGGGTGGAAGTCTAGTACGTTGCTACACTCCGCGACAGAAAGATGGCACACCACGAAAATTTAATGTTTTCATCATTTGGACATAATAAATCTAGTTTTTCTTGGTACTTATACATTTTTATTACAAAATAAATTACATTACAAACAATGAAATTAAAGAAAATGTCCGTTTGTTTATGGAAACAAGAAAATAACAAAAATCGGTACGACAAAATGATAGCACATATACAAAAAAAAACGTAATTTACGTACATAAAATATATAACATTGTGTGTAATACTTTGTGTGGCCTCCCTTATTTTCCACAATAGCCAACATACGTTTCGAAAGTGACTTAAAGAGTTTTTTAATATATTTTAGCCATATTTTTGTCCATTTCTGTTATATGCACGCTTTTAAATCTGCAAGGCTTTGGAATTGTCTTCCGTCTTCGTAAACATGTCTTGCTAGTTGTGTCCAACAATTTTCAATTATGTTGAGATCTGGCGATCTCGCTGGCCACTTTAAGACACTAATTTTGTTTTGCTCAAAGTACTGCTTAACGGATTTTGCGGTAGGTACACTTGCATTATCCTGCTGAAATGTAAAATTTTCCCCGGAAATTGTCTGTCCGAATTTAGTTAATTGTTCGTCTATCGAATCTATATAAATTTTGCTGTTCATAGTTTTCTTAATAAATTTTACTTCGGTCACTCCTCGATAAAAAATTCCGGCCCAAAGCATTACATCCTCCGCCACCTATGTGTCTGCGGCTTAAGGGTGCGCCGGAGCGAACATACGCCACCATCGTCGTAAAGGTGAACTAAGAAACAAGATAGAGAGGCAGATATGTTTCTCGCAGGAGAGGTTAAGACAAAGAATACAAAACGGCTTGTTTTTTCGATAAGCCTACTACACTTGCATTTAGCGAAGAAGCAATATTGTTTTATGCTCTTTGTGTTAAAATATTCTCTGAATTATTGCACGTTCCTGTACAGAGCCCTTTTTTGCAATTTGTCTCTTGAAACTTTTTAAACAATAATAGTGTACGTTTTTATAGAACAATATTTTTTCTGTACACTTTTTCCAAAAAAGCGCTCCGTACAGGAACGTGCAATAATTCAGAGAATATTTCAACACAAAGAGCATCAAAATATATTGAGCCTGTAGTGGGCTCATCGAAAAAACAAGCTGCTTCGTAATCTCTGTCTTTGTCTCTCCTGCGAGAAACATATCTGCCTCTCTATCTTTGTTTCTTAGTTCACCTTTACGCCGATGGTGGCGTATGTTCGCTCCGGCGCACTCTTAATATTCTTTCTTCTTTCCGCAGATCGTGAAAATAGTGTGCGGAACCATCCGGCCCATCTAGATTGAACCTTTTCTCATCGCTATAAATAACACGACGCCATTTTTTTCTCCAATGTATGTGCTCTTGTGCAAATTTCAGACGCTCCGATTTATGCTGAACGATTAAAGGTGGTTTTCTTTTCAATTTCATTCGAACTAAGTCCGGACATTCTTTTATTATCCTTTGCACATTACGTACATTTGTATGTACGCCAGCTGCTTTAGCGATTTGTTGAGATGTTCCCGAAGAATTCGAAGCTTTTAAAATTGCACGTTTTCCGCGATCGCTTACTGCTTTCGGTCGACCGGAACTATTTTTTTTACCGTATGTTTTAGGATTTTTTAATAAATTATACACCACTTTTCTGCTTCGATGTACAATACGTGCAATTTTTGAAACTGTGTAATTCTCTTTACGCAATGTCAAAATCGTTTTTATTTCAGCATCGGATAAACATTTTCCACTACCCATAGTGTAATTTCAATAGAAGATAATAAGAAACACGCTCAATATTTAATGCACAGTAAAATAGTACACGATACAAACAGTCTGACGGTCTAGCGTTAACTGCAGAGAAAGAATTTTAAGACTGTGCCATCATTTTGTCGCGTCGGTGACCCCCGATTGTTTACATTTAGACTAGAATCTGTAACCTCCGCTTAACTTCGTCGGTATAAGTAACCTTAATCCTCCACCGTAATACATACACGGAGAGGAATGTATCAAATTTCATCACAGTTTTCAGAAATAGCAATATTTACGGGTGTGTCATCTTTTTGTCGCGGACTATACTACACCACGCTATTCTTCGTTGAATACTTTCTCTACAATTCCTGATTTAAGCACTAATAGAGACTTTGTTTATGAATATCTCAATAATTCCTCAGTAGTTGCCCCTATAATGTTATATATTCGTAAACGGGAGATCGAGATCTATAAGTCTACAAAGTCTCGACTAAATCGGTGACCCGAAACCTTGCACTCTCCTTGTAAGCAAAATACATAATAAAACAATAAAATATGTTATTTGGCAGAAACAATTAAAGAATACCAACATTTGTTGCTAGGGTAAGGAAAACTGCCCAATCTTTAGCAGTATTTACAAAACAAAAATTACGTTATATTATTAGAAAACAGTTTATAACTAAAACAAAACTTACGTTAATAATAAATACATAGAACAAAACAATATATTTCAAATTTGGCTTTCTTTTCTGAAAAAATAAAAATAAAATTGTAACGAGTCGGGTTTTTCGGTATTCGGCGGATTCCCCTACGTTGCTGAATGGCTCGCCGAGCTAGGGTTCGCGGCGTGGAGAACGGTCGGGAAACGGTGTTGACGTGGTGCGCGGGTGGAAAATAACGAGGCAGAGGTTTGTGTTTTACTGCGGTGCTCGCTGTCGCGTGTTCGCGGGACCTGGTGATCGGCGGGGCATTTCAGGGACGCGGTGCTCCCGGCGGCTCGTCGTGACGGAGGTGAAGGAGCTCCAACGGCACGTTGTAGCGGCTACAGGAATGGTTCGGTGGCCCACAGAACCGACGGGGGACGCGGTTACGCCGGCCCGGCGAAACAGCGAGAAAGGAGCTCCGACGGCTCGTTGGAGCGGCTACAGGAATGGTTCGGTGGCCCACAGAACCAGCGGGGAACGAGAGTACGCCGGCCCGGCGAAACGGCAAGGAAGGAACTCCCACGGCCCGTTGGAGCGGCTACAGGAATGGTTCAGTGGCCCACAGAACCAGCGAGGAACGCGGTTACCCCGGCCCGGCGAAACGGCGAGAAAAGGAACTCCGACGGCCTGTTGGAGCGGCTACAGGAATGGTTCAGTGGCCCACAGAACCAGCGGGGAGCGAAAGGACGCCGGCCCGGCGAAACGGCAAGGAAGGAACTCCGACGGCCCGTTGGAGCGGCTACAGGGATCGGCGGGAAACGCAACGGCCCGGTGCGCGGTGACAGGAGTCGGCGGGATCGGAATCTTGACGGCCCGTCAAGTTATCGGCGAGAAGACCCACTTACCACGATGGTTATTCCGGCTATTCAGCGCGACGGACGGCCTCGGACTGAGAGAGCTATCTGTCCTACGTGTCGCCTTTTATAGGCCAGTTCGGTGGGTCCCGAGGGGAACGCGGTGTGCGGTCGGAGGATATTTTTCCCACGGTATTCCCACGGTGTTCCCACGGTATACCCATGGCGTCTGGTTTGGAGACGAGAAAACGCGCGAAGACGCGCGGCGTTGTTTTCGCGTCTGCTTCGAGGCGTGCCGTGTATCTAGGTTAGGTTCGGTTCGGTACGGCGCGCTTTTCGGATTCGTGACGGACTTGTCGTGGCACAGGTCTGTTACAAAATAAATAAAAAGTAAAAATAAACAAAACATTGCACATTCGGACCCTTATGTAGTAAAAACAAAAAGAATAAAATACGTAAAACAAATTATTGCACATTTGTCTCAGTCTTTTCTGAAAAAATAAATACAAAACAAATAAAAAGTAAAAATAAACAAAACATTGCACATTCGGCTCCTTAGGTAATAAAAACAAAATAAATAATATACATAAAACAATTGTATTATGCAGTTCGTATTAATTGTATTAAGTGTATTATGCAGTTCGAGATATCGCAAATCTACTTCAAAATTAGTGCAATTGACATTCTTAGTTTTAAAACTGGACCGAACTACACGAATAGAAGACACCGTTTCGGCACACGTAAACCGTTTTTTCTTTTAGTCAACACGATGTTTAGTTAACATCCGTTACAATAGAAAAAATACGTTCGGCCTCAGCATTTGTGTGGGGAGGAGAAAGAACTATTTCAATTAATAATTTTAAATTTGGAAACATCTCTTCCTCATCGAAATTTGTAAATTTTAAAATGTTACACCACATATCGTCTATTTCTAATGATGCTAATTCTTTTTTATATTCATTATCAAAACATGATGGTAGAATTCGCTATTCGAAAGCTAATTGTGTAACATTTGCAAGGTTCACGCGTTTGGCTATATCAGATCAATTTTTCATTTTAAGTCTGCCTTCATCGTATAAAGCTACTTTAGGATCCAAAAAAATTAAATTTTAAAGAAATGTATCTTGCAAAGACAAACGTGGAAGCATCTCTCGAACTGCAGTAATATAAAAATTTAATATTTCTCTAATATTTCTAAAACGCTTTCGCATTCCGGTCCCACATACATATATGTTTTTTATTTCGAACATAATATTTGCGTCATTTAAATCTAAATTAGTGACGTCTTTCGAAGCTTCAGATTTGATAAAATTTTGCCCTATTTGACGAATTAGCTATCGGCTATACTCAAATAATTTATGTATTAAAATGTTTCTTGACTGAAATTGGGCATTACAATTATTGAAAAAATTCAATGACTATTTTAAGAAATATGTATATGCTTTAACCCTAGCACACCCAAGCTTCGATCCGTTACGCAAGGTCCCAACGGGGGGTGGGGCTCCTTGAGCCCATACTCTTCTTTACTCATTTCTCCTAAAAAAAAATTATTTAAAAAGTAATGGTTGGTAATATTTAAGCGTATAATGTTTTATGAACATTCTACATTGTATTTAGATTTTTAGATGTACAGTGGATAACAAAAGTAAGTTAATGCTCTAATTTTCAAGGATAAAATGATAATTACAGTAAGATTTATACATTTTTTTTAATGAAAAATTTATTGCAATAACTAATAATTATATAAGAAATAATAGCCAATCAATTTTTTACAATAGTTACAGATTTAAAGAAAATATTGTCTCTTACATAACATAAATACAAGATTGGACGGTACAAAAGTAAGTAAATGCACGTTTTAGTATCCACAGTGATAGCCTTTCTTTTGCGACATTTTTGATATTCTATGTGAAACAGATAGAGCATATTTTTTGCATTCTTCTGCAGTAAAATTTTGTCAAATTTACATGATGAAAAGTTCCAGTTCATGAATATTTTTTGGTTTTTCCTCTGCTATTCTGAATTTGAGTATAGCCCACATATTTTCTATCGGTGATAGATCGGGACTTTGTGGTGGCCATTCTAATAGATTAATATTCTGATCTTTAATATAATTCATCACAATTTTTGCTTTGTGGATTGGTGCATTGTCCTGCTGGAGAATAAAATCTTCCCCTACTAGACGCTTTCCTTCGGGTATTATAACTTCTTTTAGAAGGTTTAAATAAACCTTCGAATTAACTCTACCTCTTAATGGCACAATTTTGCCAACACCATATGCTGAAAAGCATCCCCAGACCATAATTCCTTGTTCGATAGATTTTACCGACGGTCTTGTACAATTATATGACAACGCTTCACCACTTTTCCTCCAAACATACATCCTACCATGACTATGTCTCATACGAATCATTGATTCGTCAGTCCATAATATTTTTTTCCAAAAATCATGTGTTTTTAAAACATGTCTTTCGTAAAATTTCATACGTTTATTGAAATTTACTTTATTAACATATGGCAATTTTCTTGCAACACGACCATGTCTACCCGCTGCGTGTAATCGTCTTCTAATAGTTTGCATAGACAGAACTATTTTACCTTCTTCTATTAACTTTGCTCGTATTTTTGGTACCGACAAGTGTGGAGAGGCTTCAAAATATTTATGATTCTTTTATCGGTACGATTAGTAGTGACTTTCGGACGCCCTGATCTACGTAATACAGAAACTCGTCCGTCTTTCTTATACGCAGTTACAATTTTGAAGATGGAAAGCCGGTGTTTTCTCCAAAAATCTTTTTGAACGAATCACCTTTGTGCATTTTAATAACTATTCTCCGTTCTTCGGTAGTCAACTGCTTGAATTTTGTCATTTTGTCTATAATAAAATCAAATAAACGTAATAAATATAACTGGAACACGAATGCGATTTAAAATATACAATAAAATACGTATAAATATAAATTTTCGCGCATACCTTGCTTTGAAATGTTTAAATACAATTATGTTAGTAAGATTTTATGAATATACACGAAAAATAATGCACTTGTACAACAAATACTTCAAAAAACTGTCACCATTAACATACTTTTGGGATGCTTATTCCTGTGTCGCTATAGAAAGAACGCGTTTCATGTTAATTCCTCAATGAACTTAGCAAGACTGAAATAGTCACAATGTACAAGAAGACCGGGCCTTCAAATATATGTAAACATCAACACAATTTCTTCCGTCGTTTTGTCACAGTGGTGTTTACATACCGTACGAACTGCGCATTAACTTACTTTTGTTATCCACTGTATATGTATACGGTAGAATAATATAAGATAATGTCACGTCGCTCGGCAATCGGGAACCGCCAGAAGGGCCGCACGACACGTGGTCCACCCGGGACAAAAAGGTCGTCGAAGACTCGCGATCTTCAGCAGCGAACGCTAATTTTCGGGCGCCAGACACCAGGAGGTGTCGAATGAAATCGTTACCGATGTCTCTCGATCTTAACCGCGAGACGGCGAGTCTACGATAACCGAAGCGAATTCTGAATAGCTCATCCAAGGGTACCAGGGGAACACGGAGAGGACAGGAAGCATTCCCTGCGACAGGAAGGTTTCACGCAAGAAACTACAGTCAATACTTTCGGCAACAAACTTCGTTTATTTAACGACGGTAAATTTACAAAGCTGCCGAGAAGACTCGGCAGCGGGAAATGTTCGCCGACGCGTCGAATTCGGCAGCGCTAGATGGACGCGCTCTGGTACCCGTCGAGGGGTTCTTACAATTGAATTCCGGTGGAATACGCGATACTATCGGTGCTTCGTTCGACTCTACGTTCGCGGAACACGCATCGAGCACGTGGCGGCGCGGCTTCCCACCGTGGGACGGACACGAGGTTGGCCAGGGTTGACGACGACACCCGGAATATTATTCGTCCTGCCCTGAAGGAACGAATTCGCGAAAGTGGATCCTTGTCCGTTGCCAAGGGGGTTCGAGCACCGCACGCGACCAATATACGCGCCTTTACCGATGACTCCAAAGCCCTGTCGTCAACCCTCGCGACGCGAAAAAGGACCCGCCAAAACGCTTCCCGAGCCACACGCGCAAAGAACAATTTAAATTACAAAGAAAAACCTGATCGGCGCTTACCAACGGTGGTCGTCGGACAGCGGCAGCTAGTCGGCAGCCTTCCAGAAACGGACCCTCTTGTGTCGGCAGCGGTCGCAAAATACTATACTAGATTAAGCAATAGTTTACGTCTACACGTTTTGGTAACCAACGAAGCAATGGTCTCCCATGCGGTGATTCGGTAATGCGAAAGCAGAGCGTCCCCCACTTTCCTAATTCTTTCCCCGCGCGGCGCTTCGGCCTATCGCGAGCTAATTTTCGGACGTCTCGCGACGAGCCCTGGCCTCCGGCGATTCGCAGTTTTTTCGTTAGCGGCTCTCGTTGATTGGCCGCTTCCCGCTACGCCGATCGGTGTCGCCCAATCCGACAGCTGATCAGGCTTCTTCTCGGACGAGGCGACGACAGGATGCGGTGACGATCCCTCGTTGCACCGTGGTTCCTGCACCGTGGTTCCGTGGAGCCTGCAGGTTCCTTGTCCTGGGCAGCGCTGATCTTTCGGTGTTTTCCTCTTCTTTGTTTGCCGGAGCCAGTCCTCTCTGCGTCTCCTGTTGAGGTCCCCCTGGGACCCGACTACGGTCCTGCAATTTCTCGTCGCGGAAATCGGCGCGACGCTCAAAAATATGAAACACTCGTCCTCTGGGCCTCGCGCGTGCCCAGGGAGAGCGCTCGCACCGATCTCGGTAGTGTCTCACTGCCAGAGGGTGACCCGGTCTTCGGTTTCCCGGTTCGGAGGGACGCTGGCAGAAATGCCACGTTACAACATCAATACTACTCTGAACTCCATTCTTCAGATGACAAACATGAATGATAGGATGCAACATTTATAGAATGCGTTTTGTATATGTTACGAGCCAAAGCCGCGAGCAAGACGAGTGGCCGGCGAATGGTTATTACCCTAGAACCTCAGGGAGCCTCTAGGAATGGAGTCAAACGCAGACGAATCTGATGCGAAATCAGGGAGCTGCTAGGAAGGTTGAAACTTCGCGGACGAACCCAATGCGAAATTGGGGAGCCGCTAGGAGGTTGGCAAAGAGCGCAGACGAACCTGATGCGAAATCAGGGAGTTGCTAGGAGGTTGGAAAAGAGCACAGACGAACCTGATGCGAAATCAGGGAGCTGCTAGGAAGGTGAAACTTCACGGACGAACCCAATGCGAAATTGGGGAGCCGCTAGGAGGTTGGCAAAGAGCGCAGACGAACCTGATGCGAAATCAGGGAGCTGCTAGGAGGTTGGAAAAGAGCACAGACGAACCTGATGCGAAATCAGGGAGCTGTTAGGATGCGGACGAACCTGATGCGAAATCAGGGAGCCGCTAGGATTGTGTAGTATTCGTCGACGAACCCAATGCGAAATTGGGAAGCCACTAGGTAGAATAAATCTCTGTTTGGAAAAATAGGAATGTCGCGAACGAACCTGATGCGAAATCAGGGAGTCGCTAGAAATGTTAGTAAGGGCCTCGTAACTGATATAATCTAATTGATACAACCCGAGCGGTAAGGTTGTATCTTGTGGGAACGTTCAATTACTCTATTAGGATACAGGAACAATAATTGAGGGTTTAGTGGGTTTACACGAAATTATCAAATAACACAAATATATTCAACCAACGAGTGTGTCACATGTATAATTGTCGCGAATGAATAAGATGAATTGAAAGAAAGGTGTTGTTATCTAAATTCAGATGCTCGGTTTTAACGCACTGGCAATGCGGGGGTCCCGTAGCGACTTTGGAAATGCCGTAATAGATTTTATACCGGACTCGCGGAATCTTAATGGTTAACGTTGATACGAAGGGGAACTTTAGCCCGATCTCACTGGAAGTTGTCTCTACGAGATGCAGCACGACGCAACACGATTCGTGTCTACCGAAGTACTAGCCCACGAGAGTAAAAGTCAGAGGGTTTATATACCCCCACAATGAATGAACTGCTTTGTTCATAATCTAAGGGCACTTAGGGCCAGACTAATAACTCTAGTTTTTTGTCGCTTCCAATTAAATCAGAGCCAGAGCTCAGTCCTAATGAAAGGGTTCAACCAAGATATGAAAGGTTATCTAGGACGCTTCCCTCCACAGACGATCTGGAAGAGATTCCTGTGAGGAAACGAACGGAAGATTTTCTCTATCCGTAACACATACATGATTTTTATATTTATAGCATTTTTATTTGGGTTTCGATATATTATTATATTTGATCCTTAGTTCTGGGATTATTTGTTATTCTTTGGAGATAAGAGGAGCGTTCGGGTCCGCTCGCGTCAGTGTTTTTCTTTTCTATGCACCGTAAGCTTTTTCTATTACAGTAGAACCTTCGGGATATTAAACCATAATGTATAAACGACAATAAATAAATTTTTCACAATTTTTCACACAAGAAAAATAGTCCTAATTTCAATTTTTCCAACCCATGGGCTCGAAGAGCCTCCGCCCCAAGAGTGCTAGGGTTAAGATAGGCATAGGTACTTTTGCGCTCGTTTGTAGGCGTGCCCAAAGAATATCATCACTTCTCCCGGCCACGCGTCTCGCTCCCTGTGGCGGTCGCAGTGCTCCGGCACGTACCGCAACAACTGCGCGTGGCGCGTTGGGTCAACTCTCGTACCAATAGATTTCCACATCACTCATAAGGTGCAAATATTTAGAATAATTTTCTCGGCGCTACGGTTTCGATCAAATTCTACACTATACAGGGTGTCCCACCCGATTTTGACATATTGATTTCTCCACTATTGTTAGTCCCACCGAAAAATGTTTCAGATAAGAATTATTAGTTTATTCGTGTGTGAACGCGTTCAGGTCATATGAAGGTCAACTTCGTTGTTTTAACAGGACTTATATACTCTATAATACATCAATCGATGCGGTTGGACATTCTTTATAAAAAATTATTAACCTATTTATGTTGAAAAATTAGTCGTTTAGGAGATATTTCGATTTAAATAATTCTAAGATATCGTTAATGTCGTTTTTCAGTAAGAAATAAAAGCGAACGACTTATTGTTAGTGCGACAGTAATGATATCTTAGAATTACTTAAATCAAAATATCTCCTAAATGACTAATTTTTCAACATAAATAGGTTAATACTTTTTTATAAAGAATGTCCAACTGCATCGATTGATCTATTAAAAAGTATATAATTTCATTTATAAAAACGAAGTTGACCTTAATATGACCTTAACGCGTTTACCCACGAATAAACTATTACACCAAACTATGCCCCACTCAGCACCATTCATTCCTATCTGAAACATTTTTCGATACAACTAACAGCGGCGAAGAAACCAAGATGTCAAAATGGGGTGAGACACCCTGTATAGCTAATTTGTAACACTCCAAACGTATCTCGATTCGGATTTGAATCTTGTTACGTCATATGAGACCACGTTGCTACAGAATTGTGTTTTTCTATGGGAGGAAATAAAGGTGGTGTTTCGTCCTAGACCCGCTAGAGGACTCATCAGTAAGGCTATCTAGCGGGCCCTGCCTTATACACGGGATGTTTATATACAATTATAAACAGTATATATACAATTCTCAAAGCGCCTTTAAATAATATACATATTGATCGAGGTAAATGATTCATAAATATAAAATAAAAAAAAAGCGAATTAGACAGCAGAATTTGAACACTAGTCTTCCGAGTGAAAACTTGACACGCTACCATCACGCCACGCCGGCTCTTGTGGTGTTGAAAGAGTATTGTATTTCATGAAAGCAATGAAACTTTAATCGTCAATATCTCGAAAATTATTGAGCGTCTGCCCCTATAATGGTATACAGGGTGAGGCACCTAAAACAGGTCACCTGACTAAACCGCTTGCTTTTGAAGATAGAAAAAAAAGGATCAGACCAAACATACTTAATATCGAGGGGCTCGTAATCTGATGTCATTAATTTTTTTATAGGTGGAGACGTCAAGGAGATACGAAGGTCGACTCTGTTTTTTTAAATGGAACGGTATGGTTTTTTATTTACATTCTGATAGTGTATTTCAAGACTAATACAATGACCTATTACGAAGGTCATTCAAGCTCACGCAAGGTCAACCGCAATAGAAAATAAAATGTCTCAAAGCACTCTTCGAACGCTACGACGATTTACATGTAACATGTTATGTACGTATTCGCTGCTACTTCGAGTGTTCAAAATGTCGACCTTGAACACTGAGACAATCTAAAACGTTGCAATACCGATGATACCGCCTGACAAATTTCAGTTGTATCTATTACAGAGCAAGCTCTTTTTATACGTTCTTGCATATCAACTGTGGTTGTTGGTTTTTCGCGGTACACTTGTTCCTTCAATTTTCCCCACAAATAAAAATCTAGCGGTGTCAGGTCTGGGGAACGTGCTGGCCATTCATTACTTCCTGATCGACCAATCCAACGACCTTCAAATGTCCTGTTCAGTAATTCTGTAACATTTCGAGCTGAACGAGCAGGACATCCGTCTTGTTGGAACCACATGGACTGTCGCATGTCCAGTGAAATGTCCTCTAACAATTCTGGCAAAACGTCTTTTAAGATTCTCTCGTATTTATGACTATTTAGCGTGCCATCGATGAAATATGGACCAATTATTTTATTACGAAGAAGGCCGCACCAGACGTCGACAGACCAAGGTCTCTGCTTGTCCACTTCTCGTAGCCATCGTGGATTATCTACCGACCAGTAATGCATGTTGCGACAGTTAACTTGTCCGTGGTTTGTAAATGTGGCCTCATCCGTAAACAAAATTTTATTCAAGAACATTTGATCGTCTTGCACAGTTTCCGTAGGCCTGCATTCGCTTTTGCATTCGCAAAACTGTAAACGTTTTTGAAAATCATTTTCACTTAATTGTTGATGCAGTGAAATGTGGAATAGGTGAAATTTGTTAACTTTATGTATTCGCAAAATACTTCGTTGACCGATGCCACTCTCGCGTTCAAGTTGCCTCGTACCAACATGTGGATTTTGTATTACACTTGCTACAATGTTTATCGTGTTTCAATCATCGGTTGCTTTTTTGGCTCGAGTGTGTTTTTCTTATCCACATTTCCAGTTTCTCGAAACTTTTTTATAATGTTTGCAAAGACAGAAAGCGAAGGACTATAACGATCGGTAAATCTTTCACCGTACACGCGTACCGCTTTCCTCATAATTCTATGACATTCACCATAAATGATAACCATTTCCACTTTCTCTGCTATCGTTTAACGCATTCTTGAAAATTGAACACTCGGATTGAATATTTCGAAGCCGTACTCTAGCCGGTAGTCAAACTACTAATAACATTTCTGGATACAGGTAAGCATACAATGCGATGGTATGTTTATTTATGTTCTGCGACCCTTACCAATACTTAGAAGAGCAGTATGCCAACAACCAGAGAAGACACAAAAGTATTTGAAGAGTGCTTTGAGACATTTTATTTTCTATTGCAGTTGACCTTGCGTGACCTTGAATGACCTTCATAATAGGTCATTGTATTAGTCTTGAAATACACTATCGGAATGTAAATAAAAAACCATACCGTTCCATTTAAAAAAACAGAGTTGACCTTTGTATCTCCTTGACGTCTCCACCTATAAAAAAATTAATGACATCAGATTACGAGCCCCTCGATATCAAGTAAGTTTGTTCTGATCCTTTTTTTTCTATCTTCAAAAGCAAGCTATTTATTCAGGTGACCTGTTTTAGGTGCCGCACCCTGTATATCTCCAATAGATCTCTGTGAAACAAAATAATATTTATTTAATGTAAAAGTAGTTGCACGTGGTGTCGTAACATAACCATGTATTTTTTATTTTTTTTTAAATGTAATTTTGTAATTTATATACATACCTCTTGTTTTTTAAATATATGTATAGGCGGAATTTAAGGGCGATAGTCGCTACAACGTCCTACGATACAGTGACCCGTTTCGAGCCGGCTCGGGAACGCGGAAGCGAAGCGTCCCCCTACTCCCTCATCTATTTTCGCCTATGCGACGCTCTGGCCTATCACGTAGCTACGGGCGGTAGGGGCGCATCTTGCGTCATCGGCCCCCTTGTCTCCGGAAAGTTGCAAATTCCCGGAGATTTGAGTCGCTGCGTGGCTGCGGCTCGTGCGAAGGTTGACCGGGGCCCTTCCGGCAGGGGTTTATAGTGGCTTCCTCCGGATGAGGCGCCGACGAGGTCGAGACGATGTTCTCCTCTTTTCCACTATTTCCTCGGCGGCACCTCCGGGTTCGCTAACCCGTACGCTCAACGGCACGACGTTCAGAAACGCAATAAAATCGGTTCCGCTGAAACTCTGACGTCCCAGAGGGCGGCCCGGTCTCTCTTTACCGGTTCAGGGGGACGTCGGCAAAAGGTGCCACGTCACAACCTATGATCAGCTGTTGTTGTCCTTTCTTTAATTTATAGGCACATGATTCGTCTTCTATCCGTGTTAATCCTAATGATGCTAACGTACTATGCAATTTTTCATTCCAATGGTAGCCTGATCGAGGCAAATCATATATACTTTTTTCTAACTCACATACCTTATTATTATCTTTTACAAACCCTGGTGGTTGTTCCATAAATACTTTCTCCTTCAGATTTCCATAAAGGTATGCTGATTTTACATCAAATTGTCTGATCTTCATTTTATAAATTGCTGCTAACGCCAACATTATCCTTTCAGTTTCTAACCGTATCACAGGGGCAAATGACTCCTCATAGTTTATTCCTAGTCTTTGGTTACATCCTACGGCAACTAATCTTGCCTTGTATTTTACTTCCCCTTCTAGCGTTTGTTTCTTAGTAAATACCCATCTACTTTTTATCGTTTTCATTCCTTCTTGTCGTTGTGTTAACTTCCATACACCATGCTGTTTCATCATGTTAATCTCCTTTTGCATGATTGTTCGGTAATTGCGTGTCCTATCTATTGATAACATTCATCTGCTCGTTTCTTTCCTGTATCTTTATAGATCGCCTTGTTCCCTCTTTTCTCAAACGTCTCTCTCCTTCTATTAACCGTATCTCATGCTCCTTTCGAATGTCTTGATTTGTCCTTCCTGGTTTACGTCCACGTATTCTATTCTCTCGTCTTTCTTCTCCTTCCGTTCCACTCTGTTCGTCCTCTACCCTATCATTTCTTTGTCCTTCCTCGTTGTTTCTATTAATCTGTTCTTCCACGTTGTTTCTAATAATCTGTTCTTCCTCGTTGTTTCTATTAATCTGTTCTTCCTCGTGGAATTCGTTGTCAACTATCGTACTTTCTTCTTCTTCAGTCTCATCTCCCTTACTTGTATATACTATATTATTGAGATCAGTCTGTTTCGAATCCTCTCCCAAAAGTCTAGAGCCCATAATATTTTCATTAAATTTTACCGAACGCGCTGCATGAATCTTTCCAGTTTCTGCATCGCATATCCTATATGCTCTACTATCTGCAGAATACCCAAGAAATATTCCCTTTTTCGATACTGGCTCGAATTTACTTCTATAGTTCTTTGGTACGTATTGTACGTAATAGTATGCCGTACAACTGAACACCTTAACGTGTGATACATTTGGCTTCCTTCCTTCCCATGTCTCTATTGGAGTTACTGTAGCTCCTTTCACCGGGCAAGTATTTCTTACATAAATCGTCGTGGCGGCTGCTTCTGCCCAGAACCTGCCTGGTAACCCGCTATCCATGAGCATTGTTCTTGCTTTATCCAGCGAGGTCCTGTTTGCCCTTTCTACAACCCCATTGCTTTCTAGGTTGTATGGAACCGTCCTCTCGTGTCGTATTCCCTTCTTGCTAAATAACGCTTGAAACTCCTTATTAATGAATTCTCCGCCATTATCGGATCTTATTGCTAATATTCTTCTGTTAAGCATATTTTCATATCTACTCATATATTCCTTAAATTTATTAAATGTTTCATCTTTGGTTTTTAAAAAATATGTGCATCTATATCTACTGTAATCATCTATCAATACAAACATATATCAACTCCCATTAAGAGATTTTGTCTGCATTGGCCCACACAAGTCTATATGAACCAGATCTAACGGACCACTTGTGGACCTGAAGTTTAATCTGGGGTGCGGTGCGTGAGGTCCCTTTCCCATTATACATACCTCACATGTATCTAACTTCTGTATTGGGTAATTAAGACCTCTTACCATCTCTTTACTTCTCATCTTTGTCATATATTCCTCGCATATATGACCCAGTCTTCGATGCCATAACATTACATCTACTTCTGCTCCACCTATGTTTCTGGCACATAAGGTTTCAGATGTATTTCTATTTTCATTTGTGTCGTTCCTCTCAGATGCCGAATATGCCTTACTATTTAAAAAAAAAGATATTGAAATATTGAATTGTTCTTTGCAACAAAAGATTTTGTAGCCTCTAGGAATGGAGTCGAAACGCAGACGAACCTGATACGATTGTCAGGGAGCTGCTAGGATGCGGACGAACCTGAT
>CM052203.1:149806-168481 GCA_028455805.1 Lasioglossum figueresi
CCCCTCTGACCCTCTCCGCCAAAACCGCCGCATAGACTTTATATGCCCCTTGCGTGAGAGTCACCCCCCTATAGTTTTCCACCTTTCTACGTCTCCCTTCTTCCAATCTTCCGGCCATCCCTCCCCCCTCCATACTTTGTCACACACTCTCCACAACCATTCTTCTACCTCACTCCCTCCAAACCTCCACACCTCATTCGTTATCCCATCCTCCCCGGCAGCCTTACCCTCCTTCAAACCCCTAATCTACCTAAACCCCTACCCTACTAACCTCCCACTTTTCCAATTATTTCTCCCCATCCCTCTCCCCCCTTCCTACCCCATCCTTTCCTTCCCACCCATCTACCCCTCCTAATAACTTTTTAAAATACTCCTCCCATTCATTCATCTTTATCCTTTCATCTATCCTCACTCTCCCCTTCCTTCCCATATTCACCACCTTCCAGACCTTACTGTAATATCACCGGTGGCCACGTTTGCCAGGGCCACTTGGCCCATTTTTCTTGTCATTTCCTGTATTACCAACTCGGTTTAGGGCCACAAACAGGGTCTCGTCGGTGGTGCTGGCGCTCTGAAATAGGCTGACAGCACAAACGAGATATAGGAATACGATTCCTATACCTCGTTTGTGCTGACAGTTTTCTTAGTCGTAGCACAGACAAGTTTACATCCCGTCGGTGGTGATAGGGATCAAAATTAAAAATAGCTGTAGTCACTGAAGTCTCGCGAATACATAGAATATTGTTTTGATTAGTTGATCCTTATATTTGGAATAAATAATAAACGAATGATTACTGTACGTACAATAAAGAATATGTTTAACTGCAAAATTCGAAATATTGTAGACAGCCAAATATTAATATGTATTTTATAAATGTAATGTATATGTAATTATATATACAAATGTAATTACATAAATGTAATGTTTGGAACTGCATTGTTATTTTATAGGATGACATAATATAATTTGTTCCTATTATTAATGATTAACTACGTTGCTTTGAACAATAAGAAGAGAAATAAATGAACAAGAGTATCGTTAATTAAATCATATGTGCATTATATAGCTGCAGGCTTGGACTAACTGTCCATCTGGTGGCAAAGCCGGAAGTTAAACGCCGCCACAGTACCCCCCTTGCCAGTGAACAACGAAACTAAGATACGGAGGAGAGAGATGATGATGAATCCGCAGGTAGAGAGCGAGCTCCTCGAATTGAAACACCTCGTGGCGAGGCAGTAGGTCGCGCTCAAGCCAAACGAGTGGGCCGTTGCTCGAATTGAGAAAACACAGCGTGGCGAGGCAGTGAGTCGCGCTCAAGCCAATCGCGTGGAGATTTTACTCAGAGGCTGAAAATATGCGTAATCCTCTCCTAGTGTAGGCCACCCATCAGAAGGTTGCGTGTACACAGATTATGTCGGGGTCACCAATGAAGAGAAAGATGTAAACTCTCATTCAATGAGGAGTGTGATGTAAACTCTACTCGTGTATATATAAATAAAGGTCGTTTCGTCCTAGATCCGCTAGAGGACTCATCGGTAAGGCTACCTAGCGAGCCCTGCCTTAGACGGTGTAATCGGCAGTTGAGGACGGTGTATATATACAAACCGGTGGCAACTCGGATCTAGCAAGCAAGGATAGCTGCAGGCTTGGACTAACTGTCCATCTGGCGGCAAAGCTGGAAGTTAAACGCCGCCACAATATAAAACTTTGAGTAAATTTTGTTTAAAAGAAAAAACAAGGTGTTAACACTGGTCAGACCAGGTGTTCCCAGTCGATCCGCCGCTCGTGTGGGAGTGGGCCTGAGCCGCTCCGGCAGCTTAACCCGTCGTACTCTCCGGATGAGGTGGCGACGGGTTGAGAAGGTGGTCCACTGTGTGCTACGGTCCCCTCGTCGGCGCTTTCGGGTTTGTTGACCCGGGCCCAGTCCCATCCCAGATGCCTCGACACGAACGGTAATCTGCGACAGGTTCTCCGAGCGCCTCGTCTAGAGGTTTTTCCGCTATTGGCGGCAGAAAATAGGAGCCGGGCCCCTCGCGGGAATCCGGCTTCACCCCCGAAACCTCGCGTCGCGCCCAGCGGCGCGACGTTCAAAACGCGATAATTCTGTTCCGCTGGTACTCGGTCTTCCCAGGGGGAGCGATCGCAATGGCTGCTTCGCATCGGCACCGCCAGAGGGCGACCCGGTCTCTCGGTAAGGGTTCGGAAAGACGTCGGTAAAACTGGCCACGTCACAACATCTAAAACTAGAAATTCTAGCAATCGGTGCCAAGGATTCATTGTAATATTCTAAATATTGATGACTTATCCTTGAGTAACAAGCCGAGCTTTATATCTTAATGGGTTTCCAAATTCATCGTTCTTAATTGTAAACACCCATTTACAGTTGTAACGATTGTATTTGTCGCGAGACAATTCACTCCTGAAACGCCGAACACGAGAGCGCAACACGAGACCGTAACGCGCTACTTTCCGCGGCGACCGCAAGGTGGCTACCGCGGGGACTCGCCTTTCGCGAGACAAAAGATTAGCATTTACATATAAATAGAGCCACAAAAGACTGAAAGATCGGTTCGGGCTCCGAGCAAACGCTACTAGAGAATATTCTCTCGAATGCTGCCGCAAGAAGCCACGAGCCCTTTTCCTAACCTCGCCGAACATCCGCTCCACGGTCCTAAGTGTCACACGACACAGGGAAACCTCTCCTGCGAAGAAGCACACACTTCTGCCGTTCGAAGTGGCACACGCCACCGAACCGTCCACTCGTCCGGACTCGTCCGGACTCGAACCGCTCCAGGTATCACACGATACGAAGCTTCCCCGCCGCACACGCAGCGAGCAGCCCGCTCCTGACCCGTCACCTTCAAGCGAACCATGTTCACATCAGCGAGGTGTCGCGACCGGGATACAGTGGTGCGATAACCTATTCCGAATGACCGACTGCCGTCGTAGCCTGTAAGACCGCCGATCGTATTATAAGCCGCCGTTAACCGCCGAGCCACCGTGGGCAAGATTCGCGTTTAGGTTAGTTTACATTTAAGTTGCGTTTAGGTTAAGTTTAGGCTATCTGACCATCTTGTGGCGAGTGTAGGAAGTAGGCCGCCACACAGTCAACAATATTTTTATGCCGAGGCCTTGAGACCAAGGTCCATGTATTATTTGTCAAAAGTGAATTGATCTCTTCTTTAACAGCCTGTTCCCACTGAATTTTGTCATTCATATTTTCAATGTTTCTATATGATTTAGGGATTTCACAAACAATCGATTGAGCGCATAAAAGATAATCGACCAGTATATTATATTCATTGTATGAAACACCTGGTCGACATTTAATTCGATCGCTTCTTCTTAGCTCAGAAGGTACTTGTCTTTTTCAAGTATAACCTGCCATTATCGATATACAAGTTTACTAATTTGGAATTAAAATGAGCTTCTCTCTTTGCAACATAATTTTTAAACATTGAAAATACGTCAGATTTATGTGTTATCAAGTATGTTACACAATAGTGGGTATATTCGTCAACAAACAGTAGAAAATAAGTTTTTTCACATCACGTGACTGAACCAGATTGAACGTGATTGGACGTGATTGTCGTTCCAATCTTTAACGCTATTGGGCGCAATTTGTCGCTAATATTTGACTATTACCATCAAATTCACTGCCAATCACACCACCCACGCCACGTTGCTGTGATTGTTGTGAATTGCGGCAATTGCGATTTCATCAATTTAGACTACCACAGGACTCTTTATAACATTTTAAACTAGCGTGTTTTAATAAGAAATTGGATTAATAAGCTTAAAAGAAATAAGTTTGCTCAGTGTCAAATAAATTTTGGAAATAATTTTTCAAACTTCAGCGACATTCGGTAAACTTATTTTCAAGCTTATTTTTCGAATTTCGTGCATAGATTATAACATTTTTTTAAGTTTGTTTTTAGGATAGTGAACAGTGACGTGCAAAGGAGTGCAGCAACAAGAAGAAAAAGTGATATAAGTGCATAAGACACATAAAGTGCAGACTTTTCATACAAACAATTAGTGGACATAATTTGGACATAAGAACAAAATGGGGAGAGCGTGTTGTGTGCCACAGTGTTCCTCGGGTAAGACCATCCCAGCATATGTCTTTCCCAAAGGCGTCAAACAATCGGAGTCTTGGGCTATTAAAATTCAGTGTCCTGTTATACTTCAACTGACAAGCAATGAAAGGTACAAGTACAGGGTGTGTTACAAACACTTCGAAGAAATCTCCTTCCTGTGCACTGCCCAGCGAAAAAGATTGAAAAATGATGCAATTACAACTTTGCATTTGCCAGTACAAAGTGAGAAGACGGAAAATGGATCCGAAGATATAGAAGCAGAAAAATATCCAGCCACTGCTACACCACTGGGAAATGCAACCGTTATTCATACAAGAAGAGAGAAGATTTGAAGGTACGACTGGAACGAGCAACAGCATTATCAGAATCCTATCTACCACCCAGAGGATGTACGAGATGCAGTTACGTACATCCAGATCCATGCCACAGGTAACTAAAATTGTAGTTGTACAATGTTTTCATTGTATTATTTTATTGTAATTTATTTATAAGTTTATGAAATATGTTTTCAGGGAAGGCGCTACACGACGGGTGAGGAAATATTGTCCTTGGCACTTCTGAAGCAGTCAACGAAGTCGTACAAGATGCTGAGGAGACTGTGCAATTTACCCAGTGAAACTACACCGAAGAAGATGATGAGGAAAATTCCAGTCGAGACTGGAGTATCACAAGTTGTGATGGAGCATCTCTACCGTCAAGCGGATACCATGAGTGCTCAAGAAAAATTATGCATATTAATGTGGGACGAGATGTCATTGAAGCTTCATGTGGACTACGACGTTAATAATTATAATTGTAACAGACCTGTGCCGCGACAAGTCTGTCACTAATCCGAAAAGCACGCCGTACCGAACCGAACCTAACCTAGACACACGGCACGCCTCGAAGCAGACGCGAAAACAACGCCGCGTGTCTTCGCGTCTCCAAACCAGACGCCATGGGAATACCGTGGGAACACCGTGGGAATACCGTGGGAATACCGTGGGAAAAATATCCTCCGACCGCACACCGCGTTCCCCTCGGGACCCACCGAACTGGCCTATAAAAGGCGACACGTAGGACAGATCGCTCTCTCAGTCCGAGGCCGTCCGTCACTCCGAATAATTGGGATAACCATCGTGGTAAGTGGGTCTTCTCGCCGATAACTTGACGGGCCGTCAAGATTTCGTTCCCGCCGACTCCCGTCACCGCGCACCGGGCCGTTGCGACTCCCCGCCGATTCCTGTAGCCGCTCCCACGGGCCGTCGGAGTTCTTTCCTTGCCGTTTCGCCGGGCCGGCGTACTCTCGTTTCCCGCCGATTCCTGTAGCCGCTCCAACGGGCCGTCGGAGCTCCTTTCTCGCCGTTTCGCCGGGCCGGCGTAACCACGTTCCCCGTCGGTTCGGTGGGCCACCGAACCGTTCCTGTAGCCGCTACAACGTGCCGTTGGAGCTCCTTCACCTCCGTCATGACGAGAACGCCCGCCCGCACACGATGAGCCGCCGGGAGCACCGCGTCCCTGAAACGCCCCGCCGATCACCAGGTCCCGCGAACACGCGACAGCGAGCACCGCAGTAAAACACGAACCTCTGCCTCGTTATTTTTCACCCGCGCACCTCGTCACCTCCGACCGTTCCCCGACCGTTTCCCGACCATTCCCCACGCCGCGAACCCTGGCTCGGCGAGCCATTCAGCAACGTAGGGGAATCCGCCGAATACCGAAAAACCCGACTCGTTACATAATTATAAGAAAGAATTATATTATAGAATACAGAAAAATTATATTAAGAAGTATGTTAGAAACTTATATGTAGTATATGTAGTATTATCTTTTATTGTACTTTTTATTGCATACTACCATGTATTATTATGTATTTATATTACGTTTCAATAAAAAATTATTAAAATGAACTATTTGTACCTAATATATTTTATTCCCTTCAACTGAAAACTTTAAAGTAAGCAGTATAGTAGGGAATAGTAGGTGTATATGTGTGTGTATAGAATCGTATAGCTATATATATAGGTTTTAGTTCAGGGCTGGGGGACATAAATTAGATGGCGCTAGGGCTAAGGTCCACACTTTATACATGGGAGATTTCCTTCCCTGGGTGCAGTCACCGACTATTGAAGTAGCGCGCTCAGATTTACTGACGCACGTAAATCACACAGCTCCTTTTTTTAAATGTAAATAATACATTTTACAATAGGTACAATACTACAATAATAGTACAATAAAAAAAAAGAAGCGCTATCGCGCCGATTGAGATTTATCGACATAAAAAAACGAAGCGCCATCGCGCCGCTTGGGTTCTTTGGTACTCATTTAGATTTTTCGACAGTGTTTTTTCAATGCCCCTTGGGACTCAAACGGTTAATTTTTCTTCTATACGTAGAGTTTTTGAGAAAATTGAGTTTAAACAAAAGACATATATTTCAACTTTGAACAATTATTGTGATGTTATTATAAAAAATATTGAATTGTTCTTTACGGCAAAAGACTCTGTAGACTTCCCTGAATATAGTGATATCCAATATTAATACATTATGATTATTTAAACATGTTTAAACAACGATTAAAGACGGAGAGACACCACTTTTGCACCCATTTTTGAGGATAATTTTCAATTTATGTAAAAAAATAAGGGTCCAGTGGAAAATCGAATTATACCACGCGATAGAGCAGACCTTCATCTTGAGAAAGCACCCTTTCAAATTTCCAACGTCGACGTTTTTTTCGATCCAGAAAGCAAAATATCTACGCCCGACATGAGTTGCCGGCAGTGGTACTCTTCCACTAGCGCAGCGGTTCGACGGGATACGGCGCGACGATCGCTTCACAATTGCTTTCTGCATCGGAAAAAACGTCGATGTTGGAAATTTGAAAGGGTGCTTTCTCAAGATGAAGGTCTGCTCTATCGCGTGGTATAGTTAGATTTTCCGCTGGATCCTTATTTTTTTATATAAGTTGAAAAATGTCCTTAAAAATGGGTGGAAAAGTGGCGTCTCTCGGTCTTTAATCATTGTTTAAACATGTTTAAGCAATCATAATGTATTAATATTGGATATCGCTGTATTCGGGAAAGTCTACAGAATCTTTTGTTGCAAAGAACAATTCAATATCTTATATAACAACATCACAATATTTGTTTAAATTTGAAAAATGTTTTTTTTTCAAAGTCATGTTTCTCAAAAACTGTGCGTATAGGAGAAAAATTAAGGTCAGGCTCGGTATCACCGCAAAATGCTCTATAAGGGACACTCAACAGTTATAGTGAAACATAAAAAAAGTTGAAATTTGTTGGACAGTGTAATGATGAGGAGTGTTGCGATGAGGAGTGTTTTTTTTAGCCCATGTACAGTTACCGCATCGATCTGGCCCACTGTGTGACCGTTCGAGTCCGCGTGTACCTCGGTTATGAGGGGGGGGGGGGGGGTGTCGTGAATAGCCCAAACAATCATTTTCGTACTTCGCACCAAGTGTCATAATTTAGGGGGGTTACACCAGAACAACTATAAAGATAAGAATTATCCTGCTGTAGAATCATCAATATATTTCTTTGTTACTTTGTATTTATTACTGAAGGATGAAAAAGCATCGCCTTGACATTTCATTTACAGTTTACTGTTTTTGTTCACTTACTTTTACTTGACAATGTGTATAACAAAGTAATTTATTAAAATATGATCTTGTAATGTTGGTACAGTATTTGCTATATCTGTTCAAACAATATTCGTTACTTATAGACTAGGTGCTACTTTACCGGTTTCTTGATTTGCGAATAGTATCATAGACTTTATACAAAATCCTACTCTTTGCGTACAATGATAAAAACAAGAAGTTTAAATTTGCTCATCATTGTGGATCCTAAAAAAATGTTAACATCTTTCATTCGTGCTGAAGGACGATGATGTGTCTTGTTATTATTAGTTATATTGTGTCATACTGGAGAGCTCACGAAAAGCTTGCGAAAAGATCGCGAACAGTTTGCGACCAGCCGTGAACCGTTTTCGTTTTTCACGAACAGCAGTACGGACTCGGCATTAGATTTTTCTCGACCACCGTTATCATATTGTAACTTTATACTAACGATCGTCATATTTAATCATAATCAAAACGTTTGACAGCATTCAAAATTTTAGATCAAACAGTACAATTCTATACAGAGATGTAAAAATGATTTAATTCTGTTGATTTTAAATACTTTGCAAGATTGTGACAAAAATATAGTGTCATTTATGATTTCATTGTATAAATGTTTCTATGTGTATCTAATTATATTCTTACAAGTAATTAGCAACTATTACTTTAAATATTTTAGAATATAGTTTCATAATATTTTCTGACACACATCTCATAACATGGATTTGTTATTTTAATATATCAGTTAGAAGTTCGTAACATTATCCTTACGTTTTAACTTCTGATCAAAAGCATATTGATTTATTATAGTTTGTTAACTGAAAATGGAAAAATATACAATTTATTGCGAAATAAAAGCTAAGTATTTTAAGGGTGGTAAACATTGTGATTGCGATGCTTTTTGCCGTGCGTCTTACGGGTCTCCGAGCATGTACAATCCTCAGTTTTCGTAGCCTTTGAAACTAATTTATACCTGTATACCGTTAGTCTCTTTTACATATTAGGAACTATGTCGTATATGATGTGTGTCAACTGCGTAATTATTATGGCAAAATTATGCAATGAAATAATAATTTTGAAATGTATATGCGGACAGCTATTTGAGCGCCTTAAATATGAAAAATATAATTCTTTAAGGAACGTAACTCTAAACCATAAAGGTCTATGCTATATATTCGACTTGATGTTAAACATAATAATAAACCCACGCGTACTCCGGAAGCATAAATTATAGCAGTAAATATGGTGAAGTTGAAAAAATCATGAATTATTAACAAAATAACTAAACTTAAAACTTTAAATGCATTTTCTCGAAATTATTTTTTGCAATCAGCCGCCGACGTATCTCAATCAATAGTATGGGTTGTATCTCAATTAATCTAAGGGGATTTAGTGAAATTTTATCTCATTGTACTAAAATTGATTCTCTTCTGTAAAACATAAATTTTTTCTTCCTCCAAAGGGCCTCAAAGTTGCTTTTCACAACCATTTGAAACCCTTTCTTCGAACCAGCGTCATCTTGAAAATAATTAATATAATAAATTTTCCGCGTACTAACTACTTTTATACGCTTAAAGAAAATCTTTTCTTTTTAATTTTAGATAACAATGACGGTTTAGATTGACGGCCATTTTATTTTGTAGAACGTGCACGCCTGAATTCGCAAGTAGTTTATACAAAGATATAACAAAAAATTGTTTATAATAAAAAGAGGTTGTTGTTACATTTCAAACGAAAACTACTTCAATGGGAAAAAGAATATTTAGGTAGTCGTTTCTCAGGCATCGTCAAAAATTCGCAAATATGAGACAGTTTTCAATCATCACAGCGTTTATCTCCCTTATTTTTTTATAACATGAATTTATCATTTACACACTCTCGTGAATTTAATTATTTTTCCCTTCGCATGACATACAAGGCACGTCATTAGTCATCGTTGATCATAAAAATTGACTGTTTCTCATCGTATTGACTCAGAAAATATTTTTTTAAGGAAGAATATCACTTTTTACTAAATTACAATTCCAACATCCCAATACCACTGTATTTTGTCGTTGATTCTGGAGAATGTATAATTTCAATAGAAGGAATATTTCCCTCGACTACTTGTAAATTCCATCTCGTTGTTTTCGAACACGTTTAAAAATATCTTTTACAATGATCAGTGCGTAATTCTACCGTTTATCTCCCTGAGGTATATTACAATTTAGTGAGATAAACAACCAGTACGTAAACGTTATTTCTACTTATGCATACATCAACGAGAACTTATTGAGGACCAATAAGTCACTTATTGAACAATAGCCAGCCACTTATTGAACGGAAGAGCAATTTATCGGTATATGCAGAATGATAAATAATTTATAGTTGCTCGTGACGTATGTACAATTAAATAATATAAATGTGTATGCTATACTTAATTTATAATACAATATTATGCGTATTGATGATTATTTTCATGCGTTTCAAGTCGTGATGGGCAAAAAGCATTGCAAAAAACATTCGAATGGCGAACATATTATAAATTTTATTCAATTGTTATACCATTAAAAAATACTTCTATTGAATAGATAAATCAGTTGACGAAGATCTTGGCATTTTGTATTTAATCATGCTGTGGTAGTTCATCGAATACCGAATACTTGTTCTAGCACCAATATTTCGCCTAGAAGCTCAATATAAAGAATACATCGTGCTAAATTTGAGGAAGTAATATACTTTTTGTTCAGTACTTATATCTTTATCAGGTCAAAAATATGAAATATGAACTATTGTATTCAGTATTCAATGAGCACTTAAATACAAATTACAGAAGTATTTCACATTCCATAATGATTAAATAATGATTAAATATAAAATGCCAAGATATCCGTCAAATGATTTATCTATTCAATAGAAGTATTCCGTATTTTACACGTATTTCAATTACAAATGCATTCGACGCTGCCCATCACTGGTTAAGACGAATAATTTCAGTAGTTTTTTTGGCCTGGCATACAATCCTCGTACACGACACATTATGTCATATGTCATATCCTTTGTGATCGATGCGGATTCTTCAGCATCGGTCGACTAACTACGAAACACGATAAAATGATTTAACGTTGCATTCAACAGATTGATGAAAAGGTCACCGATCTCTAACTATGTGTAGCAAGCTTTTCATTCTACTATGGATCGAGCAATGTTATTTTGAGATCGCTAATCAGCTAGAATCACCTTTAAAAAGAAACAAACTCCTTCGAATTTTCAATCTTTGACATTCAACTGCTATATCGTTATCCTGCACTATACACAACGTAACAAGTCAAAAATGACACTTTACGGTTCACTGTAACCAGTGCTCGTTATAAAAATCACATGAGAAAATAACAAGTTGATATGTGTACAGAAGAAGCGCTGCTCACTCTTAGACCCGGTTATACAGAGTGAGTCAGCTAACGTTATCACCTCAAATATCTTAGTTGTTTTCAAAGAAACAAAAAAATGTTTATTTTTGTCATTTTTTAGAGATATCAAGGTCACCTTCATTTTTTAAAATGGAATCACCCATTTTTAAACATCTATAATGTGATAGTCCCTTTCATTACGAATTCAGTGACTATAATTACTCAAGGCCATTTTCAAGGTCACGGATACAAAAAACCTGATGAATTATGTCGGGCCAGAACTCGGATTACGTTACCTTGACTCACGCTTGCTTCTAGGGCAATTTCTCTCGTACTCACATGTGGGTTGACAGCTATAGCTGCTAAAATATTAATTTCATTGTCTTCTGTAGCCATGGGATTCTTTCGATTACGCTTTCTTACATCTACACTTCCAGTATTTCTAAATAACTTGTAGATATTTGTAAAAGTTAGCCTAGAAGGAGTGTGTCGCTCAGGGTACCTTTCTCCATACAGCAATCGGGCCTGCAATGCATTTTGTCTACATTCACAGTAAACCGTTATCATGTCACACCTTTCAATCATTGAGCAAGACATAGCGAAATCGCGTTTGGAAACATACTGTTACTAAATAAATCGCAACGTAATCGGCTAGAGGATGTTTGAAAACATTCCATAGCATTGAAGGTTCTTAGCATGTTGTGGGGTCGAATTCGGGCAAAGGGGACCGTGTCGAAACGTCGAGACGAAAACGACACCCCGTTGAGTGATCCCGGCGCCGTCGAGGTCCGACACTCTTCGACTGTTTAGTTTAAGATAGCGTTCGACCGTTAGGTTAAGATACAGCATTCGACTGTTTAGCTTTAAGGAACTGTGTGCGTATGTTTGTGTGTGTGTGTGTGCGTAGAGTGCGAGGTCGATGCGCTTTCTTTTAACGAAGACGACGTAGTCGAGAGAGTAGCGCACGTGAATGAACTTCGGCCTGCGAGTTGCGGCTAGAGTCAAGAGCGGTCAATCGCGTTGTGTGCGACTAACCTTTGCTTTACTTATTTCTTAAATATATACACGGTTTTATTCGTTCTCGCGTGTAGTCAGTTTTTTAATATCCCACAATGTTTACCACAAGTCTCATTGGTCATAAACGTATTCTGCTTCCATATTTTAGTTTTATACGTTTTTTCTGTTGAATGACCTTAAGTAATTATAGTCACTGAATTCGTAATGAAAAAGATTATCATTGTAGATGTTTAAAAAAGGGTGGTTTCATTTAACATAAATGAAGGCGACCTTGATATCTCTAAAAAAATGACAAAAACAAAAATTTTGGTGTCGTATGAGTCCCATTTTACCATTCAAGTTTGTCCTCAAAACAGTTAATGTATCTTTGAAAACAACAAAGATATTTGAGGTGATAACGTTAGGTGATCCTCACCCTGTATATAGTGAGCCACGCAAGTATTCGAACGCTCTTTAAAACAGAATAACTTTTTTATAATTGTACCAAACGACCTGATTTATTATAATCAACTAGAAGCATTGGTTTATGAAATTATATGCAAAAAAGATTTTCCAAGAATTATAATTTACAAGGTTACATGCAAACATAAAAAAAGGCATTTTTTAAAACTATTCTATTTGGGCCATTAATGAAAGTTTAAAATATGTGTTTTATAGATCGTTCATTATACACATGCTGAAAATTTCATCGAAATCGAGTAACATACACACGAGCTATAAGCGGTTAAAAATGGTGAAAATCGTAGTTTCGCACGACTTTTGATCAGTTTCTGTTTAAAATCCACAGAATCGTACATCATTCGATGCGTGTCGTTTTTTCCTGCATCATCCGCTTTCGATGAAATTTTCAGCATGTGTATAACTAACATAGACCTACAAAACATATAATTTAAATTTTCATTAAGGGCTCAAATAAAAAAGTTTTAAAAAATGCCTTTTTTCTTTTTGCATGTAACCTTGTAAATTATAATTTTTGGAAAATCTTTTTTGCATATCACTTCATAAACCAATGCTTCTAATTGATTTTAAAATGCAGGTCGTTTGGTACAATTATAAAAAAGTTCCATTACTTTCGTGGCTAACTGTGTCTGTAATGCTTTGTGTCCGGACTTCGAATCAATCTGTATTGGTTGCTGAAAATTCGTAGTTCTCTCAGGATTAAATGCGTATCTTAGCGTCGGTAAACCTTACGTTTAGGGGAGGCAGCACCGATGACCTAGACCTTGACATATGTTATCGAGGACAACATTCTGAACAACTTTTGTCATTACAACTACCCGGCGCTCGCTCTTAGTTTTCGAGATATTTGCGAAAAACTATTCCAAATACTGTATTGAATTTTACGTATTCTTGCATGCTCCGTGGCAACGTAAGCCTGTTCCGAGGCGGCATCTGTTTATTATCTGTTTATAAACACATTGTGGGGATCAGAACAGAGTGTCACTCTATATAGAGTGAGCTTTCAATTTCGAAAGACTACTTCTGGATTTTCGCATGCGTGGTCGGGCCGGCCCTCTCCGCCCCCTCCACGAACTAACCACCACCCATTCTGATCGCATAATTTTTGCATTCTATATAGCCTTCATACAGAATTTGAACTAGTAATGGAAAAATCATGCCATCAGAATGTCGCATACAAAATTGTGAATATTTCGTTTATACGGAGATGCATATTCAAATAATTCAAAAGCTAGCAAGACTTGCAACTAACGTAGCGATGTATACACTGATCGCTACTGGTTCGCACAGGATCGCACATGGGTCACATTCGTATATATGGGTTCTTCTATGTTTATTTACCTAAGGTGTAGCTCATTCGAAACTATGGCAGCCTTATGTTGCCACGGAACGTGGAAGAATACGTAAAATTCAATACAGTATTTGGACTAGTTTTTCGCAAATATCTCGAAAACTAAGAGCGAGCGCCGGATAGTTGTAATGACAAAAGTTGTTCATAATGTTGTCCTTGACAACATATGTCAAGGTCAAGGTTATCGGAGCTGCCTCCCCTAAACGTAAGTTTTACCTTTTTCGTTACAATAAATTAATTTAATAATTGACGAACTGTCGACTTCAGTATTGCTGTATTCGCTCGAAGGTATAGTACCGACATATGGTTCGCAGTTTTTGAACGAAGCGGTATGGATCTCATTGGAATGTTGCGCACGATTCGATGCAGTGTGGAGGGCCGTTGAGTCAAGTTACGTAATGTTTAACTGCAATCGTATAGAATGAGCGAGTCAGCTTAGCACCGTGCCGCGCGACTGGCGCGATTTCCAGGAGAAAACTGACTACACACGCGTAACGGCGCGACGCGGCGACCGAACAACTTCATTCGACGACCTCAATCGCTCTTCTCCTCCTGCATGCACATGAACAGCTTCACACACACCATGTTCAGGTTATCTGCAACACAAAAAATAGAATACAGTACCGCGAATCGGATTAAAATAAGAATTTAGTCTATATTTCTTGCATCGCCAGAGAACCGGGCATTTTAATACGTTCAGCGTCGCGCCAATTTTGCTGTTCTTTGCAAACATTTTCCAAAATATTTCCTCTCAAACATTTTCCAAGGTATTTCCTCTACGTTAGCAATATTACGGCGTGCCTGTGCACCTAGCGGCTTTGCTCGGTAAGCGACGCGCGATCGTCGCTACAAATCAATATGGCGGTGCGCTTACCTGTCAAAAACACTGTAAATTGCTCAACTTTAAGCAACCATAACTTTTGAAACCATTAATCCTACAGGATCGAAACTTAGATTCCTAGGTTCTCCTCGTTCAAATCTACTGTATTACATACCAAATAGATAATAATTCATAGAAGAAAGGCAAAATTCTTTGGTCCCGTAACGTAAAGAGCAGCCAAAGAAAATATTGGTTCGTTTTCAAAAGTATTTACTGCCCACAAGACCACAAATGTTGGGAGGAGAAGGAAATAGTGATGCCGACGTCGCTATAGTGATAGTGATATCAAACGTCGACGTCGCCGAGTATTACGGTTGCCATCGTTGGAAGATGATAATTCATTAGACCAAATAATGGAACTTGATAAGGACAATTGTGGCAGAAGTGCTAACAAAACCAGTGACTAAAATGAATGGTTTGATCCAAAAGGCAACCAACCGAATATTGTGCCTTTCACGAGTACCTACGCTGTCAAAAAAACTAATGCGAAAGTGCGGAATTGTAGGAAAGCAGAAGATTTTTATGCATTTTTTTTCACTGACGAAATGTGTGAACAATATCAGTGAGCAAACAAATGCCTATGCTTTACAATCAAGAATCGCCTCTAAACGTTTAGGTAAATAAATGCCAACAAACAAAACTGAGATAAAGCGTATATTTGGACTGATAATATGGATGGGACTGGTGAAACTTCCATCCTTATGTCTGTATTGGTCTCAGGATCCATTATTTGCTCAAACATTCCCGCGGAAAGTAATGAGCAGAGATTGATTCGAAATTCTGATGGGAATGTTAGATAGAGTAGTTGTTGTATCTGATCGTCTGTCAAAAGTTAAATTTATCATACACGAAGTGAACAAAAATTTTCAAAAATATCATCCACCCGAAGTACTATGCAACGACGAGACGCCTAATCCCATTCCGCGGGCGAATCATAGTCACACAATATTTGAAACAAAAATGACATAATAATGGGATAAAAATATTTAAATTGTGCTGTGATTATGATGTTACGGATGACGAACAGATGTTCAAGATCATCTCTGGCAGGAACCGTCCTAGATAAACGCACAGAACCACCCTAGATAAATTCACATGTCTGTTTAGTTTAAAATCAAAACATACGCACGACCAACTGGACTTTGACAAAATACGAATATGACTCAGGGGTACTGACAAGTACCATCCGTTAATTTCAAGAGTTCTGACAAATGCAACCCGTCATTGCAGGGGTATATAAGCCCTTGCATTTCTGTTCTCTGGACTAGTACTTTCGTAGTCACGAATAGTGTCGCGTCGTGCTGTATCTCGTAGAGTGAATTACCAGTGAGATCGAGCTAAAGTTCCCCTTCGTATCAACGTTAACCGTATAGATTCCGCGAGTCCGGTATAAAATCTATTAGGCATTTCTAAAGTCGCTACGAGACCCCGCATTGCCAGTGCGTCAAAACCGAGCATCTTAATTTAGGTAACAATACCGTTCTTTCAACTCACCTTCATTTCAATCGCGACATTCACACAAATGTAACACGTTCTTATAATTAGAATATTTCTGTGTTTATTGAAGATGTCGTAAAGATTACTAAACCCATAATTATCGTTCCACAATCCTAATCGAGTAATTGAACGTCCCCACACGATACAATCTTACCGCTCGGATTGTATCAATTAGATTATACTTGTTACGAGGCCCACTAACTATCCAACCTAGTGGCTCCCCAATCTCGCATTGGGTTCGTCCACCAAAACTATACTATCCCAGCGGCTCCCTGACAATCGTATCAGGTTCGTCCGCATCCTAGCAGCTCACTGACAATCGTATCAGGTTCGTCTGTGCTCTTATCCAACATCCTAGCGACTCCCTGACAATCGTATCAGGTTCGTTCGCGACATTCTAACCATCCACACAGAGATTTATCCAACCTAGTGGCACCCCAATCATGCATTGGGTTCGTCCACGGAAGCTATACTATCCTAGTGGCTCTCCAATCTCGCATTGGGTTCGTCCACGAAACCTATACTATCCCAGCGGCTCCCTGACAATCGTATCAGGTTCGTCCGCATCCTAGCAGCTCACTGACAATCGTATCAGGTTTCTCTGTGCTCTTATCCAACATCCTAGCGACTCCCTGACAATCGTATCAGGTTCGTTCGCGACATTCTAACCATCCACACAGAGATTTATCCAACCTAGTGGCACCCCAATCATGCATTGGGTTCGTCCACGGAAGCTATACTATCCTAGTGGCTCTCCAATCTCGCATTGGGTTCGTCCACGAAACCTATACTATCCCAGTGGCTCCCTGACAATCGTATCAGGTTCGTCTGCGTTTTTACACCATTCCTAGAGGCTCCCTGACAATAGCATCAGGTTCGTCCTCGCTGTCTATAATCCTAGCGGCTCCCCAATCTTGCATTGGGTTTGTCCGCTTACCTTAATTAACAAATAAAGGTCATATACCCAGGGTCACAACCCTTCGCCGGCTATTCGTGCTACTCGCGGCCCTAGCTCGTAACAATCCAATCGACCCAAAAAATTTTCAGGTAATTTTCTCAAATTTGTCACAATTCTGGGGGGTGAGACCAACAAAATTTTTCAAAATAATTTTCCACAAGTATAGCTAAGGTCCACCCTATTGTACACTCGGTTTCTTCACTTGTTTCATTGTTTTCAATAAATTATCAATTTCCTATCACTTTTTGTAGTTTTCTCGCATCCATTATTTTATAAGATATATATATATATTTATAAAGAAATCGTTGCCGCTTTAAAATAAAATTTCACTTTACGAAAGTTGTGTAGCTATTGTATACATTATTATTTAAACTTTCTTTTGTCCGCGACTGTATTTTGTGTATTTGAAAAAATTCAGTATATAACAACGAGATATTTTAATACTACGCGATATATTACTGATCCAGCTCTATTATGTTCATATTGCAACAAACGAAAAACAACGAATCCAATTTTTGATTATTTATAACATTTTGATTACGTCAAATTTTATGAAAATGTATTTGTGTTCACGAATTGTTCGAAGCAGCTTTATTTAAATTTTAAGATGTACATACTATACACACACTCACTCACTCACACACGCACACAATTTATGGCTAAAAGATCAATAATTATATCTTTACATATTTATAAAATAAGGTATCAGTTTAAATGAATAGAAATAATATAAATATTTAATTTGAAATTTTTACAACATTTATGCGAAAATAACATACCAAGTTTCAATAAATAGAACTGTCTTTTATTTTGTCACACGCATTGCTTTTTTTATGCGATTTGTTCTCTTCCAGTTCCTTCGAAAACTTATTCCTCGTAAAACAAGAGTGATGTTTGTTTTTGAAAGAGGTAACCTTGAATCCTCAAGTCTTTTCATTAAATTGTGTTGAGAGCGTTTCGCGAAATTATAAATCTCACAAGCCTGATAGAAAAGAAGGGAACTTGAAAAAACCGTTTGACTCGTGCGTTAGGTGAACAGACACGTTTATTTTGACGGTGAGAACTAGACTCATTCGACACAGGACAATACATAGAGAGTGAGAAAACCATACATTCGATGGAAACATACATACATTTAAGGGGGAACGCTACCCTCGTGATATAACTAGAAAGGAACTAGAATCTAACTAGATTTTGGATCGAAACCTGGGTTTGCGCGCCAAGATTGTTTGTCCTCATTTCTGCGAATTTTGGGCTGAGTGAGGGCTCATTCTAAAGAGGAAGGTTATGGCTCCTGCGCTCGACCGATTTTTTAATGGGATTATGTCTATATCTAATAATATAAGTGTCCGAAGTAGAGACAAAATCGAGAAAAATATTTGCAGACTTCAATGTATTTTTT
>CM052203.1:168581-181468 GCA_028455805.1 Lasioglossum figueresi
ATGTTCTCCAAGTTCAGTTTCTCTCTCTTTTTCATGAAATTAAGAAAATATCATGTATTAAAATAACTGCAGAAAATAATTATTTAATAAGGTCAAATAAATGGAAGGATTACAGAAGTAGACACATTATACTAAACAAAAAAGATCGAACAACATTTTAGCTCTACTTTCAACAAACTAGAAAATGTATAAAGTACTATTTACAATTCCTTAGGACCTGGAGAAATTATATGTTCAGTTAGGAAGTCGGAATTTAACTATAGTTACCGAACTTGGAGAACATATTCAAATAAAAAATTGTTTATAATATAATACGGGTGCTGCGAATCAATCAATATAAACTTTTTATTCTGATCAAGGACAAAAATGATGTTGTCCGGACTGAGAGTCACTGAGAGTCGATGTAGGTTCTTGTCCGGAGTGCGAGTTGATGTAGTTTCTTGTCCGGACTGCGAGTTGATGTGCACAGCCAATAGTGGCACGGCCAAAGCCTGGGTGTGAGCACTCTCATTTACTCTGTGCTACGAGTTACCGGAAGCACGGGGCAGGTGACGCAGGATTCGTTCCTGCCGCGAGAATCTACGCGATAGGCCCGACCGTCGCAACGGCGAAAATAGTAGAGGGAGTAGGGGGACGCCTCGTTCCCGCGTTCCCAAGCCAGCTCGAAATGGGTCACTGTGTCGTAGAACGTCGCTAAGAGTAGTCGAACAATTTTGGGAATAAGAACAGTAGTATTGTGACGCTGCCGGAAAATTACGGGGTGAATCCGGGGTGTTCGATTTTTGCGAAGAAGTGTAGACTATCCTCGAGTCGTTCCCCGGTGGGACGACGCAACGTGCCGGTCTCGTTTCCGTCGACCTTCGCTACGACCTTCGACCAGTCGCCGAGAAAACATACCGCGTATTCCATCTGAGCTCGGCAGATTCGTGCCGCCATGGCTTGTTCTTCACGCGAAATCCTGTGACTGCCGAGCTCACCGCGAAAAATAAACAGTTGTCGAAAAATTACGCGCGAGCGGCCGACGATCTGTCGCATTTTCTGTACTCACGCGGGCAAAAATTCCGACTGCTGCAGGCCTTCACCGGTAGCTTATAACCACCGAGTGAATAAACTAAGTGTTTTGCTGAATTCTTGTCAATTCTTCCCCTGTGAGAAACATTCCCGTCGCGGGGAATGCCCCGTCCTTTTCACCACGTAGAACCACGCGCCCGTTCGCGGACTCTTCCAGGTTATCGCGCAGCCCTCGCGGATTCGGAATTCGTGTTCGCGATTCACGGTTTTTCCGATCTTTTCCGTGTGACCGAGCGTGGCCCGGCCGCACGGCCTGTAAATATCCGTTGCCGCTTATTCTTCCGGCTTCGGAAAAATAATCGGTGTGACAGGGTATACAATAAACCACATTCTTTACTAAAACATGAAATAGAAGTTATTGAAAGTAATATGTCTCTGAAGGCACGTTGCGAAGCATGTCTTTACTTATGTTAAACAAGACCGTCATGATGAACATATACAATTAGAGAATCGAGGAAATAATAGATACTCCAAAACTATTTTTGTATGCATTTTACTTAAAAATGTTACTTAAATATTTTTAAAACATTAAAAAAATATCGTTAATCTCACATAAATAAACCATGTAATAAGAAATTGAAAAAATAAAGTTTGATGTATGGAAAAAAAACTTTGCATCGACAGGATTCGAACCAAAGTGTATACTAGGGTGGACCTAAGCTATACTTGGCGAAAATTTTTTATCGAGATACAAAACACGACGCCCCCCAGAATGGTTCTCTGTGGTGATAAAAAAATTTATGCAAAGTTTGAGATTGATCGGAAAAAAGTATCACGTGGCGCATTTGAATTGAAAATTTTGAAAATTTTGAAATTCATCGTAATTATGAAGTATTATATATCGTTGGAATTATAATTTTTTTCTAAATAAGAATATGGAAAAATTATATGACCTTAATTTTTAAAAAATAACGATGACCTCGAAATTTCGAAAATTTGATTTTCAAAAACAATCTTTTTTCTGCCATTATATTTACCATATTGAACAGTACAACTTTCTCCTATGACATTTTTTCGTATAACCACAAATAACAGAGATATTTAATTTTGTATTGGACTATATATGTGAATGAATATATTCTACAGAATACTAATAAGGAACTATTTCTTATATTCTAATGTAAGACTCTGGACTGTGGTAGCTGATGCACGGCTGATGCGCGAGAGGTGGTGGGAAATCTGGGGAATTCTGTGCGCTCTGATGCGTGCATTGAATGAAACGGAACGCACCCTCATTCTTTAGCAAGATAGCATTCTGAATGAACTCTAAACAGACCGAACGTGAGATTTATAAGTATTTATTTAGAAACGGTCGGCTCTAAGAGCTGGAGACACGCGACGCGACGGTCCCAGAACAATTTGGGTGTCATCGGACACCACTTCGAGACCTCCTCATGAGCGTACCCATTGACAAGGCAATCTTATAGAAACAAATAGTTTTATTTCCACATCGCTTTTTCGTATCGTCAAACCTAATTTATTGCTTGCTCTAAACACAGTTTTACTAGAATGCCCCTACTCCGGCGACCAAAATGCACCACCCACTCGCCAATAGAAAATCACTTATTTGTTATCCCATATAGTTTAGATAGCCAATAAGGATATAGACCCGAGTTGACCTTATGCACGACGCCACACCGAAAATCAATTCTAAGAAATCGCTCAAACTCAAGAGATCTAGAAAATCGCTCGAACCTAACAGATCTCGGAAATCGCTTGTAACACTCGTAACGAACTATCGATAGTTCTTTACCTCGAACATTGTTAATACTGTATCTTGTTAAGTTTTTCAAATACATATCGAGTGTGTTAATTCCTGAACGCGAATTTTATTTTCAACTAGACGTGGGTACCTACATAAACGCGTCAGAGCCCCGAATATCGTCGCAAGCCAGCGGAACGGGAGTTACGCCCCGCGAAGTTCAGTGTACGAATTACGGTATTTGGACGCTTCAGTTTTGGTATTAATAAATGATACGGCCATGCGTGTTCTCGGTACCAGCATTTCATCGTTCGCAGAAAAGGTAAGTACATTTATGTAATATACAGGGTGTTCGACAACAGGTGGGAGAAAATTTAAGGGCTGGTCCTCGACGATAATATAAGACGAAAATAAAGAATAAAAAAATTGCGATTTCGGCTTCGTTATTTATTTATTAACACTTAAAAATCCGCCTTAAATGCGGCAACAAGTCTAACAAAAGTGTACGTTGCGTACGTCATAGAGGCGCGCGACAGTCACGTATCAAGTGATCAGATGCATGCATACCTTGGTTCTCATTTGGGGCCCCAGCGAGGCGAAAATATTTAATAAATCGTTGGACGACATTGAACCTACCTGCTCGTTAAAATCCACAAGGGCATTTCTAATATCCGCCCTATGAAATTATCGAGTAGAAGGGGTAAATGCCTTTTCACTTTTAAATTGTTCTCACATGAGTAGTTTACTCGAGATCGCTATAAAATGGTATCCATTGTGTCGATAAATGTTGAATAACATCCTCACAAATGCAAGTATCCACAAAAATGCACATTCGTACCGGAATTCCGCACAACTAATTCACGTTTGATGCACGTCAATCTGATTTTCGCACACGAAAAATAAAATATCAGCCACTTAAATAACAGCCTAATTCAACGTTTTAAGAAAATGTGTTCCTGCAAGAAGAATCGTTCGTACAAGGTAGCATCCGTATGCACACCGATTCGAGACAGCTGATGCGACTCGTGTTGCACACACGAGATATTTGGCGATCGCAGACAGAATGAGAAAGAATCGCGAAATTCGTGAAAACAGGATAGACAATGTATTGGTATAGCAACGCGCGGTGTTTGGGCGTGAGTTTCCTGTAGATCTTCATTTGTTTTATCGATCAGGCATTGACCGCATCAGCTGTCTCGAATCAGTGTGCATACGAATGCAAGCGTGTACGGACTATTCTTCTTGCCCAAACAAATTTTTTTGAAACGTTGAATTGGGGTGTTATTGAAGTGGGTTTAATTCACATTAATTTCACTGATATTTTATTTTTCGTGTGCGAAAGTCAAATTGATGCGCATCAAACGTGAACTAGTTGCGAACGATTCCGGTACGCATGTGCATTTTTGTGGATACTTGCATTTGTGAGGATTTTATTCAACATTTATGGACCCAATGGATACCATTTTATAGTGGTTTGTTCCAGTGTATTGTATACGGTGTTGTAGCGCAGGATAATGATTTGTGGATATGTTGGAGAACAATTTAAAAATGAAAGGACATTGACCTTTTCTACTCGATAATTCCATAGGGCGGATATTATAAATGCCCTTGTGGACTTTAACGAGCAGGTAGGTTCAATGTCGTCCAACGATTTATTAAATATTTTCACCTCGCTGGAGCCCCAAATAAGAACCAAGGTATGCATGCATCTGTCACTTGATACGTGACTGTCGCGCGCCTCTATGACGTACGCAACGTACACTTTTGTTAGACTTGTTGCCGCATTTAAGGCGGATTTTTAAGTGTTAATAAATAAATAACGAAGCCGAAATCGCAATTTTTTTATTCTTCATTTTCGTCTTATATTATCGTCGAGGACCACCCCTTAAATTTTCTCCCACCTGTTGTCGAACACCCTGTATAATAAATAAATAAATATATATTTTTTCATTTTCTGAAGACTCGCCATTAAAGTTTTCAAGGATAGTTTTTCATACACCATATTTACAAAAACTATAAATTTATAAAGAAACAACGGATAGCTTTCAATCAGAATCAGAGTCTCGACACAGTAAATGAAGCATCAAATAGAATAATCATGCCAACTAATAGTTCACAAACAACTAATGATCTCGCTATATCCGATCTGAATCAACAATTTGATCTTCAAATGACAAGTAACAGGAATGACGTAAATTACAGTACAGATGATAAATGCACTGCTTTTAAAAATTTGAAATTAATTACTTTTTTAAAAACATGGTCTCTAGAAAATAAAATTAATCATACTCAACTAAGTAGTTTATTGAAGGGTTTGAAGGACATTTTTCCAGAATACAAAATTCCATGCGATTCCCGCACTCTGTTGAAAACTAAACGATCATCAAATATTGTGTCCGTTTTAAGCAAAAAGGAGAATTTAGCACAATATACATATTTTGATATAAAAGCGCATCTATTACACTTGTTACAAGCTGAAATAGGTATATTTCTTGAAATCAAAGAAACTTTAACAATTCAATTAATTTTTAATATCGATGGTGTTCCAGTATCAAAAAATTCGAACAAGCAGTTTTGGCCCATTTTATGCATACTCGTATTAAACAATTATATAGTGTCTCCTTTTCCGATAGTCATATATTATGGTGATGCAAAGCCAAATTCCTTAACTGATTATTTAAATGATTTTACGAATGAATTAAATGATATTGTAAAACATGGATTATTGTATAATAATATTAATTTTAAAGTATCTGTTATATGCTTTACATGTGATGCACCTGCGAGAGCATTTTTAAAAAATATTAAAGGGCATACAGGTCGCAATAGTTGCGAAAGATGCACAGAAGAGGGTGTATACTACAAAAACCGAATTATTTTCGAAAACCATAATGCCAGTGCTCGGACACATGAAGATTTTAAAAATTTACGCGACATCAATCACCATACAAACAGTGAAAGGACCCCCGTATTAAATATAAGCACATTAAATATAGTAGAACACTTTTTACTTTAGATTATATGCATTTATGTAAATGTTTGGGAGTAATGAAGAAATTACTTCATCATTGGTGTAAAGTAGAGTTTAGATTACAGCAAAGGAATAAATTATCAAAACGAATGATTTCTGCAGCAAAATATTTACCTAGTGAATTTAACCGTAAATCACGATCCATATCAGAATTGCCTAGATATAAAGCTACGGAGTTTCGTTTATTTCTCTTGTATCTAGGACCCATTCTTTTAAAGAGAATCCTTCCAAATACCTTCCATGACCACTTCTTATTATTACATGCAGCTATTAGAATTCTGTTACACAATAAATTACGTTTAGATGTAGAGTGGCTAAACAAAGCTCAAGAAATGCTGATTCAATTTGTCAATGATTCTTGTATTTTATTTGGCAGAGAATTTAGTGTATATAATGTTCATAATTTAGTGCATATTACAGACGATGTCCAAAATTTAAAATATTCTTTAGAGGAACCAAGTTGTTTTCCTTTTGAAAATTACTTAGGGAAACTAATAAGCATGTTACGCAGGTGGAATAAACCACTAGCACACATAATAAAAAGGTTATCGGAAAATGGAGCACCTACAAAGAAACCAGTAGAAAAATATGTGTAGAATATGATAAAAAGAAAATACAATACCCTTATTTTAATATAAAAGCTTACGGACTTAGAGACTCTTACGTTTTTGTAAGGAATGATTATGTCCTACAGATCCTAGACATATCAATAAATAAAATAGTTGGTAGATTATCCACAAAATTGAAAATTTTTTTACAAATACCATATCAAATCGAAATTAATAGGAATATTTAGATTTGATAATTTCACAAATGAAATTTTGTCATGGGCTCTGAATGAAATTACACATAAAACATTTATATACAGGGTGCGGCACCTAAAACAGGTCACCTGAATAAATCGCTTGCTTTTGAAGATAGAAAAAAAAGGATCAGACCAAACTTACTTCACATCGAGGGGCTCATAATCTGATGTCATTAATTTTTTCTTAGGTGGAGACATCAAGGAGATACGAAGGTCGACTCTATTTTTTTAAATAGAACGGTATGGTTTTTTATTTACATTCTGATAGTGTATTTCAAGACGAATACAATGACCTATTACGAAGGTCGTTCAAGGTCACGCAAGGTCAACTGCAATAGAAAATAAAATGTCTCAAAGCACTCTTCGAACGCTACGACGATTTACATGTAACATGTTATGTACGTATTCGCTGCTACTTCGAGTGTTCAAAATGTCGACCTTGAACACCGAGACATAATCTGAAACGTTGCAATACCGATGATACCGCCTGACAAATTTCAGTTGTATCTATTACAGAGCAAGCTCTTTTTATACGTTCTTGCATATCAACTGTGGTTGTTGGTTTTTCGCGGTACATTTGTTCCTTCAATTTTCCCCACAAATAAAAATCTAGCGGTGTCAGGTCTGGGGAACGTGCTGGCCATTTATTACTTCCTGATCGACCAATCCAACGACCTTCAAATGTCCTGTTCAGTAATTCTGTAACATTTCGAGCTGAACGAGCAGGACATCCGTCTTGTTGGAACCACATGGACTGTCGCATGTCCAGTGATATGTCCTCTAACAATTCTGGCAAAACGTCTTTTAAGATTCTCTCGTATTTATGACTATTTAGCGTGCCATCGATGAAATATGGACCAATTATTTTATTACGAAGAAGGCCGCACCAGACGTTGACGGACCAAGGTCTCTGCTTGTCCACTTCTCGTAGCCATCTTAGATTATCTACCGACCAGTAATGCATGTTGCGACAGTTAACTTGTCCGTGGTTTGTAAATGTGGCCTCATCCGTAAACAAAATTTTATTCAAGAACATTTGATCGTCTTGAAGTTTCCGTAGGCCCCATTCGCAAAACTGTAAACGTTTTCGAAAATCATTTTCACTTAATTGTTGATGCAGCGAAATGTGGAATGGATGAAATTTGTTAACTTTAAGTATTCGCAAAATACTTCGTTGACGGATGCCACTCTCGCGTTCAAGTTGCCTCGTACCAACGTGTGGATTTTGTATTACACTTGCTACAATGTTTATCGTGTTTCCATCGTCAGTTGCTTTTTTGGCTCGAGTGCGTTTTTTCTTATCCACATTTCCAGTTTCTCGAAACTTTTTTATAATGTTTGCAAAGACAGAAAGCGAAGGACTATTACGATCGGTAAATCTTTCACCGTACACGCGTATCGCTTTCCTCATAATTCTATGACATTCACCATAAATGATAACCATTTCCACTTTCTCTGCTATCGTGTAACGCATTCTTGAAAATTGAACACTAAGATTGAATATTTCGAAGCCGTACTTTAGTCGGTAGTCAAACTACTGTAAGCTAAGTTACCGGAAAATGTCGAGTGATGTCGATTTGCTCGTGGTCGTGCGACAACTACCCTGTGGTCCTCGAGACCCGCTTTTATAGCTGAAAAAAGGTGCCGTTCATCGCGACAATGTCGTTTTAGGGCACCACGCCGCAAAGGACGCGGCGGCATCGGTAACGCCGAAAAGAGCGCAACGACTCGAGCGGTCGTGGCGGCAATGCGCCTTGATCGGCAACACACATGCACAACGCCGGCGGCAACCTCTTACAACTCGGCCGTCCTGACAATAGACCGTCCTCGGGCTATGCGCATGACATTATACATATTATTAAATCTCAACATGACTTAAACATAACTTAACACGGAACATATATAACTTAAACAAGTATAGCTAAAACATTTACGTGAAACTGAATAATTGTGTACACATCTAACAGTATTTATCTGTATTGTGTACACATCTAACAGTAACACACTTACAGTATTATTGATACAATATTCTACGTCTGATAATATTTTATCGATTCACTCTTTCCACTTGTCCGTTGGCTTGTGGCGAACCAGTGGCTATCAACACGTGTTTCACATTGTTATTGCTTAAGAATTCACTGCGGTTTGCTATAATTTTTAAAATACTCGGTCAAACATGCTACAGCCTCGCGACTAGCAGTCGTTTTAGTCGCATATAATTTAACAAATTTAGTGAACGCATCTATTACCAGGAATACATGCCGCTTTATCAAACGCTGCTCATCGACCGGACCAAAATGATCGATATGCAGCGTCGTGAACGGAACATTTCCCTTTGAAATCGCGTGCAACGCACCTTCCTTTCTTCCGGCTGGCGGAGAATAAACTATACACTTCATGCAATTTTTTATATGATTCTGTACTTTTAATTTTATATTCGGAAACCAATAGCTTTTCAATATCGTATCGACTGTCTTTTCCGTGCCTAAATGACCCATTTGGTCATGGTATTTAAAAATAACGTTCTGTTCCATGTTTTCTGGCACATAAAATAGCAACTCCGACTTTCTTTTTCTATATATAACACCGTTCCGCATTTCAAACAATGAATCTTCTTGTTTACTCAATTTATCTATTAATTCTTTTATCTGTTTGTCCTGTAACTGAGAGACGGACAATTTGTACTCGAACGGACTATCTTCTACTATTAAAATACCTATTGTTCTGCTAAGAGCATCTACATGTCTCATCCGATCGGCAGGCCTATGCTCCACGGTATAGTCGTACGATGCTAGTTCTAATGCCCATCTTGCTATTCGGGGGTTCATATCTTTTTTCTGCAGTGTTAATTTGAGGTAGTTACAATCTGTAATTATTTTGAACGGAATTCCCTGCAAATAGATCCGAAATCGTTTAAGCGCGTAAATAATTGCCAATGTCTCGAGTTCGAAACTATGATATCTACTTTCAACATCTGTTGTACGCTTTGAGAAATAAAATACGGGCTGTAATTTTAAATCTTTTTTTTTCTGCATGAGCACAGCACCATAACCCAATGAGCTAGCATCACAATGCAGCTCGGTTAGATCACAGGGATCGTAAATTGCTAATATGGGTGCCGTAATTAATTTTGATTTTAATATTTCGAATGCATTCAACTCGACTTCCGTGAATTTAAAATCAGTATTCTCTTTCATCAAATCGTAAAGTGGTTTAACTATTATCGAATAACCCTTCTATAAATTTTCGAAAATACGCACAAAGACCTATAAAACTTTGTACGTTACGCGTGGTTTTAGGCACCGGAACTCTTAATATCGCCGCAATACCGCTATCCGTCGGACTAATTCCTTCGGCTGTAACCATATAACCGAGATACCGAATCTTCGTATGTAGAAACTTGCATTTGTCGATTCTCAGATTAAGTTTATTCTCCACCATTAGTTTGAATACACGTTTCAAAATGCTCAAATGATGCTGCAACGTCTCTGATGCGATAAGCAAATCATCGATGTACACAACTATATCACCGGACCTACTTAATTCGTCAAATATCTCATTAACATAACGCTGAAATTTTGTTGGCGCTGGTTTCAGGCCAAAAGGCATTTTTACAAACTCGAACTGACCGAAATGCGTAATAAACGAGGTATACTTAACAGATTCCTCTGCAACTGGTATGTGATAAAAACCGTCTTTCAAATCAAGTAAACTGAAGTAAACTTTTCCCTTCAATACATTCAACTGGTCCTCAATTAACGGAATTGGATAATTATCCCTCGCAATTTGTTTATTTAGCACTCTATAGTCCACACACATCCTATATTCGCCATTTTTTTTCTTAACTAATACAATAGGCGAAGTATATTCTGACTCACTTGCACGAATTATTTCTTTTGCTAGTAGGTTATCCAGTATTTCTCGTAAACTGGTTTGTTCAGTCTGTGAGAGTCTACGCGGAGAAAAACTAAACGGTTTCAATTCTGTCACAGCTATTTTTAATTAAGTTTTAACTTTTGGCAATTTTGGACGTTCAGGCCGTAAATATTCTGCTGCGAAAATATTTTTAACGCGTAATTGATCAGACTCAGGTATGTCTGCGTTAATTAATAAATTATCACTACTGTTAACACACGTCTCTTGAGTGTCTATGTTTAAGATTTCCGAAATTGCTTCATCTACAGCAACTGCTGATGGTACTATTAATTTCATGTTGAATTTTCTCATGACGTCTCTACCCAATACTACCGAAACGGTCATGGTATCATCCGGTACCACATACAAAAATATTTCATTTTCCACTTTTTTATCTAATTCAATATTCACTGCTACTGATCCTAAAATAATCAATCTACTACCATTAAGGCCACAAAACGCCTTGTCAGAAACACTCGTGCAATTGATCAGATGTCGTGGCGCAAAAGTTTCTTTCACAAAACTAATCGGGCTACCCGTATCGATTCGCGCGTCTAAGAGTAATTTTGACTGTATGTCAGCGTCGCATATTTCTAACCCGATAGATTTTACAAATTCATCCCGCTGTTCGGATACATGATCTACACACGCCACTTGTTGTTTGTCTGACTTACTTTTACAGTCCGTATACCTATGACCCATCTCGCCGCATCGGAAGCAGGAACCCTTCTCTCGTCGCGGCTCCTTGCAGTCTTTAGCCAAGTGCCCGTATCCGCTGCAGTTGTAACATCTTAACTTATTTTGATTCACCTCCTTAAGAGAACCACTTCTCATTTGATGCTGTCGTTGGTTTTCTTGCACTTCTGTCTTGCTACCGCACGCCAATTCTCGATGCATCCGCTGCTTTCCGTCCGTCAGTGTGATGCTCTCGAACGCCGCCCATAATCCCGCAGTCGACTGGAAATCCTGAATCCGCGCCTGGTTCCGTATCTGCCGATCCGGTATTCCATCGACCAGATATTCAATCATTTCCTCTTCGCCCACAGGTATATAATTACCCAAAACAATTTTGTCGTGGTAATATACCGCGAAGGGTTCGTTCGGGTTCCAAACACGCTCTTCAAATTTTCTTCTTAGTTCTAGTTTGGTTTGTTTCCTCTCGAACATCTTCTTCATCTCCCGCAGTAATTGGGTTGCATTCATTTCGATGTGTTCTGGACGGGATTGAAACCACCGAAGAGCTCGTCCCCTCAGTCGCGTGCCGATTCAAATTTTGGTAGAATTGTCGTCCAGGTGGTATGATGCACGCAGCAGTGTAACTTGCTTTTCCCAATTTTTGAACACAACGTTCACACCGTCGAAATCGCCAAGCAAGTCGCTTATCGCTTTGATGCCGATTTTTGTGTCACTTGTGGTACTGCTGGATCGGGGTGAACCCCGCAATAGTTCATTCTCCCTCTGCATTAATCTCAATTCTCTTTCCATAAGTTCCTTTTCTCTTAACAGAATCTCATAATCGTTAGCCGTCACGTTGCCCTGAGATGTACCTGGTTGTTGCACACCCCCCAGAGACGGTATGCCGATATCCTTTACCCATTCACCATCGGTGTCCTCTTCCTGAATTCTACTGATCAATTCACCCTTTGCTCCCGTAGTGGGCAGTCCCATTGTTTGCAGTATTTCCTTTAACTGCACAACTTTCAATTCAGTTAGATTCACCATTTCGTCACTGAATTATGTCACACCCGCACACACGTACAGAAAAAATTCTGTTATCTATAGTCACTTACAAGGCGAGCGTCGCACGTCCGTATTACTTAAAATCACTTAATTTCGGTTCAATAATCCCACTTCTGAAGTTTGTAAGCTAAGTTACCGGAAAATGTCGAGTGATGTCGATTTGCTCGTGGTCGTGCGACAACTACCCTGTGGTCCTCGAGACCCGCTTTTATCGCTGAAAAAAGGTGCCGTTCATCACGAACCGCCGGCGGCAACCTCTTACACTACTAATAACATTTCCGGATACAGGTAAGCATACAATGCGATGGTATGTTTATTTATGTTCTGCGACCCTTACCAATACTTAGAAGAGCAGTATGCCAACAACCAGAGAAGACACAAAAGTATTTGAAGAGTGCTTTGAGACATTTTATTTTCTATCGCAGTTGACCTTGCGTGACCTTGAATGACCTTCATAATAGGTAATTGTATTCGTCTTGAAATACACTATCAGAATGTAAATAAAAAACCATACCGTTCCATTTAAAAAAACAGAGTCGACATTCGTATCTCCTTGACGTCTCCACCTATAAAAAAATTAATGACATCAGATTACGAGCCCCTCGATATCAAGTAAGTTTGGT
>CM052203.1:181568-198025 GCA_028455805.1 Lasioglossum figueresi
TTTTTTTTCTATCTTCAAAAGCAAGCGATTTATTCAGGTGACCTGTTTTAGGTGCCGCACCCTGTATAAATACCGCTCATACTTCGTAGCATGTGAATTTCTTCATTTACCTTAAAATTATTCATTAGTATTATTAGTAAATATTTGTAAATATACATAAAGTGTATTTTTTATATTAATTAATATTAGTATTGATTACTTCTTTCTGTTATGTTTAAAGTTTTTATACTAATGTCTTCAAAAAGACGTGCAATGAAAAGGCGAACTGTGATTCTGCACAAGTCCGATTCCGATTCTGAAAGCGATGAAATTCAGCAACCGCAAAGAGCAGCACCAAGTAAGTAGAAAAAATGATGCTTATGTAAAATCTTATGGTAAACATAAAAATATCATAATCAATGGAATATATAATGGTAAATCCACTGTACATATAAGTTAATTAATAAACGTAACGATAGGAATATTATATTTTATGTAATTGTACATATAAAGATATGGATAATACAACGTCGTTCAATGAAGGACAATTGGCATTATTGGGTCGTCAATATATTGAATTAAAATATGAAATAAAACAAATTTTCAATTAATTAGAATGTATTGAAAGGCTACTAAATAACATAGCAGTTAATGCAAATAATACGTCTCAAAATATCTTGGGTTATGGCGAGGAGAGGACTTTTTTGGATCAATTGCCACTGAAATCTGTCGCAGAAGTTACCAATTTTGATAATATAGTAGCAGAAAGCTATGAATAATTTAATTTACTGGATTGTATTTATATAAATCCAGAAGAATAAAATCATAGTGCTGTATTTTTACAATTAATTAGGACAATACCGTTTTCTAATTTTTATCAAATAAATAATCGCATACCTTCTTCCAGGTACAATAACTGTATTTAGTCGGTGGCGATACAAACAACAAAATCATATACAACATGATGAACAAATTAATGTCAAGCCAAGCGGCAACTTTTTATTCAGGGCAGGGAAGAAAAAAAAATTACCTTTTATCAATTTAAAACTGTATGATGCTGTAACTGGTAAATATACTTATAACTTTTAAGTTTTGTTTTAAAAGATATATAATATGCAATTATATATGATCATATATTATAATATGATTTGGCCCCCTGCGACTTTTTCCTGTTCCCAAAACTGAAGAGACCCATGAAAGAACGGAGATTTGCAACGATTCAGAAGATAAAGACTGTATCGTTGGAAGAGCTCAAAGCTCTACCAAAAAGTGCTTATCAAAAGTGTTTCGAGGATTGGAAAAAGCGCTGGCACAAGTGTATTATATCTGAGGGGGATTACTTTGAAGGGGACAACATAAATATTGATTAATACATATAAATATCTTTTGATAAAAATAAAAAGTCATCTTACTTTTTGATCACACCTCGTATGTATGACCGTTTAAATGAAAATCTTTTATATCTCTGTCGGTTATGTATATATGAAAAAATTGTTCAAACAAAAGTTGTAGTATGTCAGGAGGTGAATATAGTATCAGGGGAAAAAATGTTTTTGAAGGTCATTTTTTCAAGTTTTCAAGATCACGGATGTTTTTTCTATTAACAACTGTTTATGCTATATATGGATTCTTAAAGAGAAAAAAGACAAATTCAACGATATATCATAACGTCTATTTACGTCAAGATTTAAAAAATTCAAAATTTGCAAATTTGCTGTACACCCTTTTCCCATGATGCTGTTACGGATGACGAACAGATGTTCAAGATTATCTGTGGCAGGAACCGTCCTAGATAAACGCAAAGAACCACCCTAGATAAATTCACATATCTGTTGAGTTTAAATCCAAAATATAAGCACGACCAACTGGACGTTGACAAAATACGAATATGACTCAGGGATACTGACAAGTACCATCCGTTAATTTCAAGAGTTCTGACAAATGCCACCCGTCATTGCAGGGGTATATAACCCCTTGCATTTCTGTTCTCGGGGGCCAGTACTTTCGTAGTCACGAATAGTGTCGCGTCGTGCTGTATCTAGGGGTGTGTGGGTTCCCGCATTTACGGGTTCGGGTCGAGTCGTAAAAAATCGGGCGGGCTCGGGCGAGTACTCGAGACATCTGAATGTTCGGGTAGCTTGATCGCGTCGGGTAGCTTCACCGCGTCGGTTAGCTCGATCGCGTCGAGTAGCTTGATCGTTCCGGGCAGCTTGATCATGTCGAGTAGCTTGATCGTCACAGGTAGCCGGAGACATTCGGATTACGGATTACATAGATTGGCCAAATTCGGACGCGATCTTTCTATACTCGAGATTGAACATGCGATTCGTAATTTGCACTAACGCGATATCGAATTATCTGGAAAAGTACTAAACGAGTAACCAATAAACAATTTAAAATTTTATTTTAAGACAATAAAATTTAGACACTCGATTAAAAAATGATAATAAAAATATATATTGATTGCGATAATTAACAGTAGATAGGAATCATTTTTTAATAAATTCATCTCGATATCTCTTATAGCCCACTGTGTGCGGTCGTCCGAGGCTGTATATCACGGTGCAGCATCGAGTTCAATTAATTTCAATTTCGACAATTTTCAAATGTCCATCTTTTTAAAAACATGAACGTACAAGGGACACTTGGGACTATATCCTCATATTTTTCAAATTTTTAAAAAGTACCCTGCTATGAAAACGTTGCATTTGTTTAAAACAATTGCAAAATAAATAGTGAAAAAACATTTTCTTCAAATGACATTTTTAGTAGATACTCTTATGTTACTAAAAACTCATTTTCATCGGTTTGTTAGTTCTAGGTCACTTTGCGTGGAATGACTCCTATACATTAAAAATAAGAGAAAATTAATTAATCCATTAATAGAATATACATATGTACGATCAAATTTTAATAAAGGAAAAGGCGGAAGTCACATATGTACATACGACATACAATGAAGATTACATATTATAGCGTAATTATAATTGATTTCGAATTTCAAATGAGACTGGAGACTGCTGCTGATCGACTACCCGTGAACGATCAAGCTATCCGACGCGATCAAGCTACCCGACGCGGTCAAGCTACCCGAACATTCAGATGTCTCGAGTACTCGCCCGAGCCCGTCCGAATTTTTTCCAACCCGACTCGACTGTCGGGTACCCGTAAATGTCGGGAACCCGCACACCCCTAGCTGTATCTCGTAGAGTGAATACCAGTGAGATCGGGCTAAAGTTCCCATTCTTATCAACGTTAACCGTATAGATTCCGCGAGTCCGGTATAAAATCTATTAGGCATTTCTAAAGTCGCTACGAGACCCCCGCATTGCCAGTGCGTCAAAACCGAGCATCTTAATTTAGGTAACAATACCGTTCTTTCAACTCACCTTCATTTCAATCGCGACATTCACACAAATGTAACACGTTCTTATAATTAGAATATATCTGTGTTTATTGAAGATGTCGTAAAGATTACTAAACCCATAATTATCGTTCCACAATCCTAATCGAGTAATTGAACGTCCCCACACGATACAATCTTACCGCTCGGATTGTATCAATTAGATTATACTTGTTACGAGGCCCACTAACTATCCAACCTAGTGGCTCCCCAATCTCGCATTGGGTTCGTCCACCAAAACTATACTATCCCAGCGGCTCCCTGACAATCGTATCAGGTTCGTCCGCATCCTAGCAGCTCACTGACAATCGTATCAGGTTTCTCTGTGCTCTTATCCAACATCCTAGCGACTCCCTGACAATCGTATCAGGTTCGTTCGCGACATTCTAACCATCCACACAGAGATTTATCCAACCTAGTGGCACCCCAATCATGCATTGGGTTCGTCCACGGAAGCTATACTATCCTAGTGGCTCTCCAATCTCGCATTGGGTTCGTCCACGAAACCTATACTATCCCAGCGGCTCCCTGACAATCGTATCAGGTTCGTCCGCATCCTAGCAGCTCACTGACAATCGTATCAGGTTCGTCTGTGCTCTTATCCAACATCCTAGCGACTCCCTGACAATCGTATCAGGTTCGTTCGCGACATTCTAACCATCCACACAGAGATTTATCCAACCTAGTGGCACCCCAATCATGCATTGGGTTCGTCCACGGAAGCTATACTATCCTAGTGGCTCTCCAATCTCGCATTGGGTTCGTCCACGAAACCTATACTATCCCAGTGGCTCCCTGACAATCGTATCAGGTTCGTCTGCGTTTTTACACCATTCCTAGAGGCTCCCTGACAATAGCATCAGGTTCGTCCTCGCTGTCTATAATCCTAGCGGCTCCCCAATCTTGCATTGGGTTTGTCCGCTTACCTTAATTAACAAATAAAGGTCATATACCCAGGGTCACAACCCTTCGCCGGCTATTCGTGCTACTCGCGGCCCTAGCTCGTAACAATCCAATCGACCCAAAAAATTTTCAGGTAATTTTCTCAAATTTGTCACAATTCTGGGGGGTGAGACCAACAAAATTTTTCAAAATAATTTTCCACAAGTATAGCTAAGGTCCACCCTATTGTACACTCGGTTTCTTCACTTGTTTCATTGTTTTCAATAAATTATCAATTTCCTATCACTTTTTGTAGTTTTCTCGCATCCATTATTTTATAAGATATATATATATATTTATAAAGAAATCGTTGCCGCTTTAAAATAAAATTTCACTTTACGAAAGTTGTGTAGCTATTGTATACATTATTATTTAAACTTTCTTTTGTCCGCGACTGTATTTTGTGTATTTGAAAAATTCAGTATATAACAACGAGATATTTTAATACTACGCGATATATTACTGATCCAGCTCTATTATGTTCATATTGCAACAAACGAAAAACAACGAATCCAATTTTTGATTATTTATAACATTTTGATTACGTCAAATTTTATGAAAATGTATTTGTGTTCACGAATTGTTCGAAGCAGCTTTATTTAAATTTTAAGATGTACATACTATACACACACTCACTCACTCACACACGCACACAATTTATGGCTAAAAGATCAATAATTATATCTTTACATATTTATAAAATAAGGTATCAGTTTAAATGAATAGAAATAATATAAATATTTAATTTGAAATTTTTACAACATTTATGCGAAAATAACATACCAAGTTTCAATAAATAGAACTGTCTTTTATTTTGTCACACGCATTGCTTTTTTTATGCGATTTGTTCTCTTCCAGTTCCTTCGAAAACTTATTCCTCGTAAAACAAGAGTGATGTTTGTTTTTGAAAGAGGTAACCTTGAATCCTCAAGTCTTTTCATTAAATTGTGTTGAGAGCGTTTCGCGAAATTATAAATCTCACAAGCCTGATAGAAAAGAAGGGAACTTGAAAAAACCGTTTGACTCGTGCGTTAGGTGAACAGACACGTTTATTTTGACGGTGAGAACTAGACTCATTCGACACAGGACAATACATAGAGAGTGAGAAAACCATACATTCGATGGAAACATACATACATTTAAGGGGGAACGCTACCCTCGTGATATAACTAGAAAGGAACTAGAATCTAACTAGATTTTGGATCGAAACCTGGGTTTGCGCGCCAAGATTGTTTGTCCTCATTTCTGCGAATTTTGGGCTGAGTGAGGGCTCATTCTAAAGAGGAAGGTTATGGCTCCTGCGCTCGACCGATTTTTTAATGGGATTATGTCTATATCTAATAATATAAGTGTCCGAAGTAGAGACAAAATCGAGAAAAATATTTGCAGACTTCAATGTATTTTTTTGTCTCTAAAAGATTTTCTCGCTGCCATAATGCAGTCGAGCGCAGGAGCTATAACCTTCCTCTTTAGAATGAGCCCTCACTCAGCCCAAAATTCGCAGAAATAAGGACAAACAATCTTGGAGCGTGATTGCATTCGCATAGCAGAGATTTCCCCATATTACGTTCATGAAGACAGAGGTCCTCTCTGATGCAGAGCAAGTCTAGAACCAATTTTAGTTCAGCTAGTTTAGGCGAGATGGCGCCTAGTCAGAAGGACTGTCAACATGGAATCATAGCAAAACTGAAGCGTTGGCCTAATACATATGTATGCCACGGTGAAAGCGCGACAAAGTCAATATATGCATTTTTGTACGATTGTAGGTTTCGGTCAGCGGTTCCAACCTGCAAGTTGGAAGAATAGAATACAACATTCAAGATTAGAATATCGAAATTGCAAGCAACTCCATCTCGCGTTGATCAGGCAGTTGCGTGTTTATCAGTGTTACCAAACTCTTTTTCTGCACAGAGGTTGGTAACACTGATAAATATTCTGAAAAGCATGGGTAGCGTTCCCCCTTAAATAGAGCGAACTCAGGCGACGAGTACACAAAACAATTACAAGATTAGCGCGAAATACAATTTGCGACCGATAACGCTTCGCGCTAACAAATTGCAATAGCAACTTTCTTACAAATCTTGATAATTTGTATTCCAAATTATGTAATATACATTCTTTGAACCGACGTATTGTTCACGGCGAGTATATGTATATAATTTTACAGATATCCGTAACAATAGGTCCTATTCGAGATGACTGAAATATTTGTTTCTTTAAATGAGAAATGTACGTACAGTAAAGTCTTGATCTAACAATAAGTCAGCGCTTGGATTTACTTACTCGCTCCCCGTGACGATCGTAGTTCGGAGCTCGTCAGGCACGTTCCATACTCGCTATTCGTGGTGCCTAGGGGGCCTACACTCCGCGCCAGAAAGATGGCACACCACGAAAATTCAATGTTTTCATCATTAGGACATAATAAATCTAGTCTTTCCTGGTACTTATACATTTTTATTACAAAATACATTACATTACAAACAATAAAATTAAAGAAAATGTCCGTTTGGTTATGGAAACAAAAAAATAACAAAAATTGGTACGACAAAATGATGGCACATATACAAAAAAAAACGTGATTTACATACATCAAATATATATAATAACATTATGTTTATTACTTGGTATGGCCTCCCATATTTTCCAGAACAGCCAACATACGTTTCAGGAGTGACTTAAAGAGTGTTTTAATATATTTTGGCCGTATTTTTGTCCATTTTTGTTCTATGCACATTTTTAACCCTTTCGGTACGGAGGACCTGGCCGCGGTTATACATTCGTGGGACGAGGAAGTTTCCCGCGAGAGTGGTTGATCTGTACGACAGCGTAAACCGCGTAAACATGTTTTGCGGCATTCATAGAAATCTCGAGCCTGATTGACACTAAACTTTTCATTCGGACCGCGACAGTCATCGGTGACTAACGCGGAATTTAACATGTTTAAAAAACATTTCTAAAATGTTTATACCGCTTTGTCGTAACCTAAACCAATCCTCGGCCGAAAACCGATTTCGACGGAATCTTATCTCCCGGATCAGACGGAAAGACAGACAAAACAGGCATGGCGCTTAACGTTTTAAAATCATATCTATTTCTTCACAGTACATTAATTAAAGTAAATGGCATTGATATAAATAATATGTTCCAATATCACAAAATTAAAATAAATAACAAACCTAATAGTGTAACATAATGAATAATAAAACTAATAGTGTAATATAATCAACGAAAAACTAATAGTGTAACTTGGTGTGACAGTTTTCGAAACAAGGGGAAACGCACAAGCCCACATTACATTATTCGCACTGATGCTTGAATGCCGCCAATTGGCGGCGGTAGGACCCAGAGAATGTTTGATGGATGCCGCCAATAGGCGGCGGTAGTACCGAAAGGGTTAAATCTCCAAGGCTTTGGTACTGTCTTCCGCCTTCGTAAACATGTCTTACTAGTTGTGCCTAACAATTTTCAATTATGTTGAGATTTGGCGATCTCACTAGCCCCTTTAAGACACTAATTTTGTTTTTCTCAAAGTACTGCTTAACACATTTTGCAGTATGCGCGCTTGCATTATTCTGCTAAAATGTAAAATTTTCCCCAGAAATTGTGTGTCCGAATTTAGTTAATTGTTCATCTATCGAATCTATATAAATTTTGCTGTTTATAGTTTTCTTTATAAATTTTACTTCAATCACTCCTCGATACCCAATTCCGGCTCAAAGCATTACTCCTCCGCCACCCATCTGTCTACGGCTTAATATTCTTTCTTCTTTCCGCAGATCGTGAAAATAGTGTGCGGAACCATCCGGCCCATCTAGATTGAACCTTTTCTCATCACTAAAAATAACACGACGCCATTTTTTTCTCCAATGTATGTGCTCTTGTGCAAATTTCAGACGCTCCGATTTATGCTGAACCGTTAAAGGTGGTTTTCTTTTCAATTTCATTCGAACTAAGTCCGGACATTCTTTTATTATCCTTTGCACATAACGTACATTTGTATGTATACCAGCTGCTTTGGCGATTTGTCGTGCTGTTCCCAAAGAATTCGAAGCTTCTTTTAAAATTGCACGTTTCCCGCGATTGCTTACTGCTTTCGATCGATCGGAACTCTTTTTTTTACCGTATGTTTTGGAATTCTTTAATAAATTATACACCACTTTTCTGCTCCGATGTATAATACGTGCAATTCTTGAAATTGAGTAATTCTCTTTATGCGATGTCAAAATCATTTTTATTTCAGCATCGAATAAAGATTTTCCACTACCTTATAGCGTAATTTCTATAGAAGATAATAAGAAACACGCACAATATTTAATGCACAGTAAAACAGTACACGATACAAACAGTCCGACGGTCTAGTGTTAACTGGAAAGAAAGAATTTTAAGACTGTGCCATCATTTTGTCGCGTCGGTGAGCCCGGTGTTTACATTTAGACTAGAATCTGTAACCTCCGCTTAACTCCGCCGGTGTAAGTAACATTGAAGCTCCACCGAAGTACATACGCGGAGAGAAACGTATCAAATTTCATCACAGTTTTTTAGAAATAGCAATATTTATGGGTGTGCCATCTTTTTGACGCGAAGTGTAGGGCCACCACGGGGAGCGAGACGCGCGGCCGGGTCGCGAGTAAGTAAATCCGAGGGCTGATCTAAGTAAGTCCCAGGAAGGTGGTCGATCTTAGTCCGTTCGCCTATCCCTTCTATTGGGTAGCATACCCCCCCCCCCCCCCCCCCCCGAGGTGCAAAGTAGCTTCTTTATTTTGAATTATTTTTTATGAGACTTTCACTAAGAATATAGTGAAGATTAAGAAGGGCACTCTCTAGAAGAGGCACTCTCTAAAAACTTATTGTATTGTTTAAAATATCACAATTCGATGTTAATTTTTTTATTTTCAATTTTCTTATTATACAACCTTTCTCAAGATATTTGTCACATTTTTCTGATTAAAATGAGTCGTTTAAAAACCTCTAACCGGCTGTAGCTCCGTTAATTTGCAAACTTGTAGTGTAATTCTTTGAGAACAAATTTTCGAGATGTTAAGATGTTTGTGTAAACATATATGATATATATATATACACACAGGGTGAGTCACCTAACGTTTGCACCTGAAATATCTTTGTTGTTTCTAAAGATACGTAAAATATGGTAAGGACAAAGTTGAATGGTACAATGGGGCTTACACGTTGCCAAAAAAAATGTTGTTTTTATGTCTTTTTTTTTAGAGATATTAGGTGTTTTAATAAACACCTACAATGATAGTACTTATTTAAGAATATTATGTGAGAATACATATTTGAATTTTGGGCTTACGATTGGCCTAAGTTCCAGTTCACAATTGTTTGCCATTTTTATCATAATTATTTATTGCTCTTAGCAACCTTAATCGATTTTTATGGAACTTTGTGCATTTATATACATTATTTGCTAGATCTAGAAAAGGTATATTTTAAATTTTCATTATATATATATTACTTTTTTTCTTGGCAATTTTGACCAATTTTTAATGAATTTCTTTTATACATTACCTAGTAACCTGAACCATCTATCATCTAAAGAATGGTCAAGTCGTTTGGTACAATTTTTAATAAATTAACTATATCATTTCACATTACTGTATTAGTATTCTTAAAGACTTCTATTCAATACTTATACAATACTTCTCTGTCGATTGCCATTCGCACAGTTGACAAATAGGCATAATAATGTTCTACTCATCGAGAAAGATAGTAAAAATCATCGACATTTTGTGACATTCTGAGACAAACTATGCACAGTATCGTACATTGTCACTAGGAAGATTAAGTGACGAGATTAAGCAACTTGTCTGCGTGTATGCTGATTTGTTCCTGCCCATAAATTACCAGACACATGGTGATTTTAAAAAGAGTGTTCATTCCGACCAGCTGCGAGGGCATGAAGCAATCTTGTTCAACTGTCATGATGTGTGTAAACTAGTATCTTTAAATATATACATGTAAGTATGCACATACATTAAACACTTTTTGGAATTCTTGAAAAGAAGATGGATAATTAAATGTAGTAACCTCGCAATTTTACTCACATAAATATACTTTTATATCGGGCACGTTTATCACATGAAAAATTAGAAGTGGAATTAAAAACGTCGAAGAAATCATCAAAGAAGAACTATTTGTTATAATTAATTTGAGCCCGGTTATTTTTAAATGCAGCGAACATGTCGATGGCGAGATGTTTAGAAATACTTGTAACGCTTAAAAAATAGGAAATACAGTAACGTTTACACGTGTCCAATATGTAATACAGATAATGGATGAATTGTGTATGTTTGAATGTTTATACTCAAACTGTTTATGCTCAAACATCAATTCGATTCTATTCCATGTTTGATGTACATATGCACATAAGTACCCAATGTTTTATGGACGAGAATGTACTCCCGAAGATTTTTGTTAAAAATGATACCTCTTAATTGCATAAAAGTGAGAGATACTTACCACCGCCACTGCATTCGACGAAAGAATCTCATCCTGTTTCAACACGGCGAAGTAGGCGACGTTCACCAGAACATAAATTATCGTAACCAGCGGCAACGATATGCAAATAGCCTTTGGTAAGTTCCTGCGAAAGTAGAAGCGAAGATTGATACACGTTTATGCGGTAAAAACCGTGTGAGATAGGTATAAGTACGCGTGCCCGTTTTATTCGTCATTTAAATATAGCTTTCTAACTGCAGAAATATCTTACAGACACCCACCGTTTTTCCAGCGATTTACTTAAATATAGCTTCGTGAATTCTACAAAGGTCTTTGTTTCTTATTATTTCGAAACGCTTATCCTTTTCGTGGCTTGTACATAGAGTAGGGTGAAACTTATTTTTCGACCTTCGAATTTTTTTAGGGACACGCCCTAGGATCGTGACACTGGTTAGAAACATAATCTATGCAAAAATTTAGATCGATCGAACAACGGGAAAACGTGCCGCATCGGCCTTGAAAATGTTTTATTTTTGAGACTTGGTTTTCTCCATTATACAAAGTACATGCATTGTAAATATACATTTCTAGATATCGTTGAATTTGTCTTTTCATGCTCTGTAACTACGTGTAAATATAATACACGCTCATCGTAAAAAAATTCGCAACTTTGTTATATCGAAAATTGGATTAAAAAAATTTTTTTTTAGCAGTATATCTACTTCGTCAAACAATACAACTTTTGTTTGACACGTATTCTTATATTTTTATAAATAACATATCTAAGTTTTAATGGAATAACTAATACACTGTTACTATTAGTTCCTACGTGCAGAATAATTAGCGCGAACATTAGAAGAATGGGGAGCTATCCGACAAAATACAAGCCCTTTTGTTTGGACACCACATCCAAAAATACGGGACGTTACCAAGGAGCCTGCGTCCTTCTTGAACAAAAATGAAAGAGGGAAGTGTTATATTTGCAAATGAAAGAAAGAAGTGTTATATTTGCTGTTGAATATAGATATATGTACAGAAATGAATACGGTTCCAGGGACCACACACAATGTATATGTATAGTGTTTCAGATCCCATATCTACGGGTCCGTTACATTGTAACTCGCGGTGTCTTTAGATATCGAATCAAAGACAAAGCCGCGTTTCTTTTAGTCCGCTGACGTGATCCCTTTCGGACGTTTTTCTTTAAACGTATCAACGAGCTGCCGAACTCTGTTCAGTCACAGCCTAGCCTTAGTAGGGAGAACATCTAAATAAATCAAGTTCAAACTTCAATACCTTTTTTTTAAAATTAAATTACATACCTTGCTTCCCAAAAACCAATATTGAAATATGTCAAAATTAATCTATTGTTCCACGCAGACGAAAAACACAAAAGCGAAGGCCTATATAAGGGGACAAAATATTTTGAAACTCCAGACAACAACATTGGAAAAAGAAAACCCTGGTTCGAAGCCATAAAAAACGTAGGAAGACGCTCCATAAACACTCTAAGCAGAATCAGATCCAACCACTATAATTTAGCAGCATCACTCCACAGGAAAAACTATATTAACTACACACAATGCGATTGCGGACACGAAACGGAGGACATAGACCATATCATATGGAGCTGTCCAATCTATGATAGAAAAAGAGGAAAACTATTTAGACTTTTTGCTAGGAAAGACATAGAACTAGAAGAAGAAGTCGCTAATATACTGAATAAAAAAGATGACACCGTCCTGAGGTCAATAGCGGCCTTTTTGTTACAAATTGAGAAATCAATTTAAACAGATCCCAAGGGAAAAAAAAGAAAGAAGAGAGAGAGAGAGTGCTCAGAGAAGGTACTTAACAAAACACAAAGTACAAAGCACAAACTAAAGCTAAGACCAAAGTTAATATTTTTAGAGATTGTTTAATAATGTTACATATATTAGTATACATATATACAATTCTTAAATTTTAATTACACCATTTTAACTTTATATCCCTAAATAAAACTGATTTAAGGGGAAAAAAGAGAGAAAAGAAAAATGAATATAGGAAGAAGTCCAAAAGTATTTTTTTTTATATGTCTGTTAACAAAGTGCAATGAAGTAATAACCTCCAACTGACAAAAGCAAGTAGAGGAAGTAGTGTAAGACACCTCGTCGAAGTACAAAATATAAGCTAAATACCAAAGACTGAAAGGAAAACGTGGCTGTGTCGTAAGATAACTGTTCACTACATGTAAGAATAACATAATGTAATATATATAGCGTTTAAGACAGGTTTGTTTTGGGCAGATAGAGCTCCGTCTCTCACGAACGCCATCTCTATGTACTAGGGTGGTCCTTATTTTTCGACTTTCGAAATTTTTTGGTCTTACCCCCCTAAAGTATGACACTTGGTGAAAAAATGATATGTGCAAAATTTCAGATTGATCGGAAAATGGAAACCAGTGCCGCAAAGCGCATGAAAATTGATTTTCTCCATTATAGTACATCGTAAATATACATTCCTATATATCGTTGAATTTGTTTTTTCATGCTCCGTAACTATGTGCAAATAAAGTACAAGGTCATCGTAAAAAGAAATTAAGTCACTTTGAATTCGAAAATTGGAATTAAAAAAAAAATTTTTCTTCAGCATTATATTTACTTCGACTAACAATACAACTTTTGTTTGACATATTTTTTCATATATTTATTAATAACAAATTTGTTTAAATAACGTAGTCACTACACGCAGTTTGGGTTGCCATAATCTACAATACCTTTTATTTAGAATTGTATATATTTGTATTACGACGCACGGAATATTATTAAAACTTAACCTATACTTAACTTCTATACACAATATACAAAATTATTCGAAAAACTATTAATATAAATTATAATAATATATAATACTTGTTGATATACGCCGTCTGAAAAACTAGATTTATTTGTATCCGGATACCGTTGTCGGTACTCTTCTAAAATTTGTAAAATATTTTGTTTATTTTCTTCGTCTCTTGTTAATAATTCATTATATTCCGTTATTAACTTCACACCTCGCTCTGCAGTATCGTTAACTATTTTCAAAGTTTCTACTATTTTTAGACCTGTTTTATGAGTTGTCTCGTTTTCCCAGACTGATGGGTCTTTCAGCATAAATTCTGTAGGTATATTAAACCTACTAAAAAAATTTCGGCTTTCGTCAATATTGTCAAGATTATGTATATCATTAAGAAAATTTTTTTTCGAAGAAATTGGTACTTCAACGTTCTCTAAACTTTCTATCATAAGCTTCCTTGCGTCACATGAAACACCAGCGTCAAAAAAAGATAATGCTGCACATTCTGCTGTTAAGTACCACAAATGCCCCCCAAATTTATGTAATCCTATTCGGCTTACGTTTACATCAATTGTTTTATAATTGTCAAGCTGTTTTAAAAATTCTAGATCTTGACGTGGAGCTATAGCTGGAATCGCAGCATTAAACCATGCTTCTATTTATAAATTCGCCAAAAATATACATATGTCTCTAATTCCTTTTATTTGTTCGCTGCTTATCGATACTTCGTCGCGGAATAAATATATTTTTAGTACATATAATGCTTTAGCCATCCATCTAGCATGGTGAACAGCTCCAGGGATATGAAAACGGTTTCCTTTTGGACAAGTTCCACCAAGGAAAATAATAATTAATTCAAGGAATTCCTTCGTAATCACGCGACTCCTTTCAAGTCGATTTCGAAAGGCGGATCCTTTACTCAAAACTACACTCATTGGACAGACGATGACAATTGCTGCCAATCAGGTAATTTACTCGGCCAGTACACCCCCATCATTCCTTGCGCTCCAGGCGCGCTTTTTTAGGAATGCTGGAAGTGACCATGGAGGTTTTTTATGATATAGCGGGATTTTCCTCCGGGACTGCGAGGCAAATACCTATGGAAAACCCGAGGGTTTGTGATACCAGCAATTGCGATTGAGGCCGGCAACGAAAGATTTTAAAGAACGAGACATGCTTTGTCTACAACATCTGAATTGCATGCGCTAAAAACGGTTTTCTCAAAAATAGCATCGCTCATTTGCACGCCAAATAACCATCTGCAAGGGCCAATAGGCAAACGACTATTTGCGATTTATTGTCTTGCGAATTTATTTTACGATTTGCACTTCAAGTAGCTAGCTCTTAGGTAGTGGCGCGGCACTCGTGCTGCCTTATATGCGCCCACTCCTACGTTTAGTTGATAAATTTTACATTTTTGGAGGTAATACAGAAATGTAACTATTATATATTTAAAAAATTCTAATTTTATTCACAAGCATTCGGTAATTCTTCCAAAATAGCGGATCACAATCATACTTCAAATTAACGAGAAATCACATCTTTGTTATTAATAAATATATGAAAAAATATGTCAAACAAAAGTTGTATTGTTAGTCGAAGTAAATATAATGCTGAAGAAAATTTTTTTTTTGATATCCAATTATCGAAATTTCAAAGTGACTTAATTTGTTTTTACGATGACCTTGTACTTTATTTGCACATAGTTATGGAGCATGAAAAAACAAATTCAACGATATATAGGAATGTATATTTACGATGTACTATAATGGAGAAAATCAATTTTCAAGCGCTTTGCGGCACGGGTTCCCATTTTGCGATCGAGCTGAAATTTTGTACATATCATTTTTTCACCAAGTGTCATACTTTAAGGGGGTAAGACCAAAAAAATTTTGAAAACATTTTTGGCTCCTATAGCTAAGGACCACCCTACTATGTACTCACCAGTACTCGTAGAGTGAAGAATAAACTAACTAACTAACTAAGGAGCGATCGATTCAATATCAGTTCATTTCAGTTTGTTCGATGTATCGTTCAATTTTTTAGCCTGAATGATGCTCACTTGACGTGTGACATTTAAATTGAAAAGACGTGGTTTGCTTGTGCTCGTGATTTGCTTGCGTTAATAAAACTAACTCCGTTGAGTCAATTTCGTGCGGATTATTTAATTACATAATCTAAAATACTTGCCTTGCAGTCATCGTTTACACGATTATTCTGCAAAGTATATTCTCGGAGAAAATGATGAAGTCTTCTGCTCCAAATGTTTTATTCTTTAGAAAATTTCAGGATGCTTCGCCAACAATAGATAAATTGAATTTCATACGCGGAACTGGAACCGAATTATCCACCATACAATTCACGAATAAAAGTTCAAGAAATAACCCAATTTTCTATGGATACTTTGCAGAAAGAACGACACCCAAGAGAAGTCTATAAGGAACTTTTGGAGTTAACAATTATTTTCTTGGGTAGGGCTCCCCCAGAAAATGCAAAGATTCATGTCCTAAGAGTTTTCCACCACGCTCGATGGATCGCCAAAGCTTTATACGGTTTGAAAATATATTTTATACCACGTGACCTACATAAAATTGATCAAACGATGATTAGTGAAAATATTGTTTGTAAAAGAGAAACTTGTTTCTATGTTTTTAATCATTGTTTATATTGCTGTTATTCATATGATTTTCAATAAGTATTGAAATACAATCGGCATTACATTACTCCCCCATTCTTCCCCTATACGCTGCGTTTTGAATTTTTTAAACATCATTCTTAGTTTGGTTTTTATGGGCTTTTTCCTAAACCATAGTAAATTCGTCCAATTCGTCCGGTTATCTTCGCATGGACACCCGTTTTT
>CM052203.1:198125-218861 GCA_028455805.1 Lasioglossum figueresi
AGTTTCAAAGATATCTGAGGTGCTAATAGTTACTGCCCCACCCTGTATACGTCCTCAACTGCCGATTACACCGTCTAAGGCAGGGCCCGCTAGCTACCCTTACTGACGAGTCCTCTAGCGGGCCTAGGACGAAACGATACGTTTCCTTTTCCTTCCTTCTCTCTCACACACATTTGCAGCGCCGCCAAATATATATATATATATATATATATATATATATATACCGGAAATGAAGGAGGGGGAGGCGGCAACTACAATGATTAATAAACGCATTTATATGTTCTACAAAAAGTCACAAAATTCTAAGAAGCTGTGTCATTATATACATAATTGTTTTTCTAGTTGAAATTGAAAAGCAGTCAAAATGACTTCCTTAGGCAATCTAGTGTTAATCAACAACAACTCGCATGCTTCCACGGCCTGCCTAATTTATATGGGCCGCGAATCACACACACACGCACACGCATACTCTAGGGTTATCTGCAACTTACGCTCTTGTCTCTCTCACATCATCACTCTCACTCTCTCATACCATCACTCTCGGTCATTCACCCTACTTCGTTGTTGTCTGTTTACTTGTCGCGGCTCACCTTCGTCGCTGACAAGTAACGGGCGGACTGTTCCGAAAAACGCGTAAGTTTCTCGGATGCTCTAACCGTTAACTCTTTATCCTACACTCGGCCATCCTGCAGGTACGTTTGCCCTCAGACGTCCTCTTCATCCGATAGATCGTGTTCAAGCCACGGTTTCATGAAATCGACTGCCGTTGAGATCTGATTAGGACCTTCGCGTTCGCCTATCTTTCGCACGAGATACCTATGATTTCTTAACGCTTTCACTATTTCGTACGGCCCTAAAAATTTATCTGCGAGCTTTAGCCCTGGTCCCATCTGGCTTGTATACAATCGGTTCTTTACGTCGCTTATTATAAGTGTTTCTATTCTCCGCTTGTACTTTTGCAATGATTTTCGCTGTTTTTACTATTATTGACCTAATCTCGATGTTCTCTTTCAACTTAGCATCAACACCGACTAATAATAATCGGAACGGGGAAGTACCAATGCTACGGTGTCCTGTAGTGTTAACATATTTCTGCGCTGTTAATATAATAACTTAGTTAGTAGAGGAATCAATGTTCTATTCATCCTCTCGACCTGACCATTCGCTCGAGGGACGCCTGCTGTCGTTAGAACATGTTTTATTTTCTCCTCTGTGCAATATTCTTGAATACAGCGAAAACAGCGGCCTGTTTACGAAGTCGTGTAATAACCTCAGAGGCATTGGTGGTTTTTGTCGCATAGAACCAAGCAAACTTTGAAAATGAATCTACGACTATGTCACGGTCCGATAAGACAAGATGCCGACCCTCACAACATCACCAGGCCCAAGTCCACGACTGACTCAACGTTCAATACCCTGAATCATCAAATAGACCCAAAACCTTTGAACCCCAAAAGAAGATTGTGCATTAGTATATAAGACCCCAAAAGCCCTGTATCGAGTCAGTCGAATGTTACCTCTGCTACGGCACGTCATACCGATTTATCTTTAAATAAAGTTACTTTGTGTACCTGAAACGTCTAAGTAGTGGTTCGCGAAAGTGAAATACGTCGATCTTTAATAACTTATAACTACGAATATGTGCCGACAACTCTTACATGTCGAGGGTAGGGGATGTAAATGATCTACAGTGAAATCCGCATTACTGTCCTTTGTTTATACTCGGTTCACTGTCCAGTGCCTTCTCACTCTGATGGCGCGCCGAAGGCGGCGATGATTGATCTCGGCTCGGGTATATCGGTGTAAACACCACACATTGACTCGAATGAATCGAAATTTTCAACTTTCTTAATTCGCATTATTTTTCTAACGAAATTTCACTATCGTATTTCTGGCATTGTTCTGATTAATATAAGACCAAACACGATATAATTCTGTGACGGCCTACTTCCTACACTCGCCACAAGATGGACAGATAGGCAAAGACCTTTCTCGCTACTACCTGATCAGTCACCGATCCCTATATATACGTCCTCAACTGTCGATCACACCGTCTAAGGCAGGGCACGCTAGATAGCTTTACTGACGAGTCCTCTAGCGGGCCTACGACAAAACGCTCTGTTTCCATTTCCTCCCTTCTCTCTTACTCACATATTTATTATTCCCGTCAAACTGGTGACCCCGATGTGATGTGAACACGCAACCTTGAAGAACGAACGAGAGGAAATCGATGACAACAACAAGGAGCCCAAAATCATTCGTAGTGCGAGTTCGAGGCAAAGAGACTGCCGTCTCAATCGACAGGCTCCAACTCGCCTACAAAAACACAACAACAACGAGCCCAAAATGACATCAGGACATCAAGGTCTGGAGGATGGATGCTACTGTCTGCCGCAACGTCTCTATAGGCTCGAGCACGACATGCCAGCTCGCCACGATGCGCGTACAGTTCGAGCGAAAAAAAAACGTTTCTCAAAAACACGACACACATCAAATCGAGTGGGCAACGGCCTAGTATCCACATAGACCTCCCCGAATTCTGACATGCATCATAGTAGAAAAAGGGAACTCGTCCAGATCATCGTTGTTCACTGGCAAGGGGGTAATGTGGCGGCCCACTTCCTACACTCGCCACAAGATGGACAGATAGTCAAAGACCTTTCTCGCTACTACCCGATCAGTCACCGATCCCTATATATACGTCCTCAACTGCCGATCACACCGTCTAAGGCAGGGCCCGCTAGATAGCCTTACTGACGAGTCCCCTAGCGGGCCTAGGACGAAACGTTCCGTTTCCTTTTCCCCCCTTCTCTCTTACTCATACTTATCACTACCGCCAAAATTCCAATTTGTTTTTAGTGGTTAAATCGACGATTCAAGTTTCGGCCGCAAGGAACGACAGCGTATTGGAAAGAAATAAACTTCGGAGACTTCGGCTTCTCCTTTGAATTTCATTCTTCCTTCTCTATGTTCGAACTCTCCTTTGAATGTCATTCTATCCTTCTCTATGTTCGGCTTCACCTTTGAATTTCAATCAATCCTTCTCTATGTTCGGAATCGTCTTTGGAGTCACAAAAATACGATCATACATGTACACACCATTCTTACTGTCCACCATAAATACGTCTGTTGGACAGTAATGTGGACATTACTGTATGTGGTACGTATCGAGCGGTACCTCGCCTTTCGCTATCGGCTGTAAATACCCTTCCGTCTTGCCGGACTTTCGATCGGCTAGTATGCACGGAACACAATTTCGGACAATTTTCCCGATCGTCGATCGCGCATTAGGGATCCAATATTCTTTATTAATCAACGCTTCGGTTTTCGCAACTGAAAAATGTCCTTGCTCGTGCGCGGCGCGTAATATTTGTGTCGTCATGGATTTCGGCGCGACCAATTTCAGTTCGTCTGCATCCTCTTTGAATAATACTCCACATTTAAGTACGTGACCGTTGATCTCGTTATTTTCCACTAGCTTTATTATCCTATTGATATCGACGTCTTCATGCTGTGCTTTTGCAAAATGTCAAGATAAACTACTTATACACTCTTCTACTACTAAACATGTTGAGATTGGATTCCTACTTAATGCATCAACGTGTAACATTTTCGTCCCAAGCCTATGGTCGATCTCGTATGAAAACTCTTGTGTTACGTTCCGAACGAGAGGTCGTAACGTAATTAATATAATTTTTCGATCTTTGATCCACGTGGCGCGTACGTCCACGTCTGATCGAGGCCGATATCGGTTGCCGACGTCACGATGAGCGTGGTACGATGCTTGAATGAATTCGGGTTTGTTTCTAACGCGGATGGGTTGAACGCGACAATCTGTGTTCCCCCGATTGTACCGAGCAACCTGGTGGGCTCAGACGTACGTGGTGTACCACCGATTTCTGGAGTCGGAAACATCGACGTTTTCGACGTGCGGAAAAGATTTGGACGCGAGACCCTGTGTTCCACCGCTTGTACCGAGCAACCTGGTGGGCTCAGACGTACATAGCGGAACACCGATTTTATCGTATCGTAAAATATTTATCGATGGGTCATTCGAAATGGAAAACGAGAGGGATGGGGGATGACGGGACACCGACACCGTACCGCACACACGCACTCGCTCGCGTTTTCACTTGTCCCGTACCGAGATACATTACTTGGGTTTTGCTGCCCTGTCGTTGGACGGCAGGGAGAGAGAGAATAAGTGGACAACGAGAATCCTAATAATACCACCTCAAGGTGAGTAGTCTACGAAGGAAGTAGCGCTCGTAACGCGGGTCCTCGATGCAGATTTTATCCAGCGGAGGGAGACTCGGTACGAAGGTGAGGGGCACGGATTTCCACGGAGGAGAACTCGCGGGTGGACGAACCTCGGATACTTTGTCCTTGCCGATTTCCTTCGGGTCAATGATACGAACCGTACCGGTGAAGGGGACGTCGCTCAGGATACGCGAGGGTTTGGGGATCCCGAGATTTTTGTCGTAAGAGGTTCCTTTTCCCTCCCGATAGAGCCCTCTGAACAACTTCTTGAGCTGGTATTTACGACCGGCGCGACGGGGCATGTGAGATCACAACTCGACACAATTACACACGCGGAACCTTTGACTAGGTGTTTGCGTTCTCTCGCACCGACGTGATCCAACGCACTGTGAAGGGTGGAGAAAATAAAAGGAAAAGAATAAGTAAACTTAACCAAAGTATAATAACCAAAAGAATAACGAAATAGCTAAATTTAACGGCGCGTAACTAGAACTAGACGCAATACAATAAACTAAAGACTGAAATTAAAGCTACGTAATCTATAAAATAGGGAAATAAGAACTAACAGAGTATTAAGATTAACGGAACAATACAATATGGTAACGCTTAATAACTAAATAAATGAACTATAACTAAAAATGAGAGGAACAAGATAAATGAAATAGAAGAAATCGAGCGAAGTGGCAAGATGCGATGCGATCAGGTCAGGTCCACTAGCACTGGAATAGATAAGAACTAGACTCGAGAAACTGTTACAGAGAACTGAGTCGGATCGCGGATCTTGCCATATTTATAACGGAAGCGCGGACCATAAGAATTCGGTGGAGCGTGAAATCAATTGTCCTGATCATATGAGATATGTTATTATTAAACGTCTAAATACCATTGTCTACATAGGCTGTATATACACCTGTACTCGCTGTTGCCATGCCGGCGTTCGCTCGCACCGGTGGCTATCGTGCCATCACCGATTTCGTATGGTCCTGCTTGTTTGAAATGAAAAAAAAAATCATATCAAGACGTCGGTACGACGTTACACTTGTAATAGCAAAGCCCACCTTGCTACTCTCACGCACAGATCTCGTTTTTTCATGGTCAGAGTGAATGCTCTACAGTCTGTCGCTATCTTAAATGGTATACCTAGTAGATAAACTCTGAACTTTTTGAATGCTCTAACTATAGCTAATACTTCTAATTCATAGCTCGAATAATTTTGCTCGGCTGGGGATGTCTTCCCACTCGCATAATACACTGGATGCAATTTATTGTCGCTGGAGTTCCTCTGCATCAGAATGGCTCCGAAACCGAACATGCAGGCAACGGTATGCAGTTCAGTTTCCGCGTTCACTCTATAGATATTAAGCACCGGTTTATCGCTCAAAAGACTCTTTAAAGTTTCAAACGCATGTCTCTGAGGTTCTTCACCGAATATAAAAGTCCTATCCGCTCTTAGCCTATCGCTGAGGGGTCGCGCTATTAAAGAATATTGACAGACAAATTTTCTAAAATAACCCGTTAACCCGAGACAACTTTGTACCTGCCGTATTGTGGTCGGCTGTGGAAATTTACGAACCGCCTCGGTTTTACGCTCAGAAGGATAAATTTTCCCGTCGCTGAAATTTCGTGCCCAATGTACTCTACTCTATGTTGTAAAAATTGACATTTCTCCCAGTTTATGCGTAATCCGACTTCGCTGGCTACAGATAGAACTCGCTTCAAGTTCTCTAGACCGCTCTCGTAGTTTGCAGAAGGCACTATTAAGTTATCCAGATAAGTTAAAACTATTTTCTCTTGAATCAATTCTCGAAATACACTATTAACTCACCTTCGTCGCTAAGTAACGGGCGGACTGTTCCGAAAAACGCGTAAGTTTTTCGGATGCTCTAACCGTTAACTCTTTATCCTACACAAATGCGTGGTGATCAACGGTTTCAAAGCATGTGGACTGTAGCCGTAAAATCCTAATGCGACCGATTTTTCCAAATGTCTTGGAAGAGACTCTGATAACATTGTCCAACAAATTTCAACTTTTTTTTTGGTTATTTCGATTCCCACTATGCGATTCTTATAGAGATTTTCGCGCAGATTCCGAACCTGTCCTTAATTTTTCTCCTGCACACACAGTTTCTGAGAAACATGACTTTGAAAAAAAAACATATTTTTCAATTTTAAACAAATATTTAACTTTAAACATGTTTAAACATTCATAGCGTATTAAGATTGGATATCACTGTATTCGTAAAAGTCTACAGAATTTTTTGCTGCAAAGAACAATTCAATATCTTTTATAATAACATCACAATATTTGTTTAAAGTTGAAAAATGTTTTTTTCCAGTCATGTTTCTCAGAAACTATGTGTGTAGGAGAAAAATTAATGACAGGTTCAGAATCAGCGCGAAAAACTCTTATAAGAGACACGCAACAGTTATAGCGAAACAAATTTGGTGTTGGACAGTGTATAATAGTACGAGTCCCATTTCTGAGAGACCTACGACAAAACTCTGACTCTGGGACATTTAAGAAAGTAGTAGGACAATCTGTTTTAACCAGTACTTAACCGGTACTACAAGAAATCGTACCAGAAGACAGAGACCAGGATTCTTTCCACAATGTTCTGTTAAAAGTGGACAAAATTTTACGAGAGCCTCGTCAGTGCATTAGTGAAAACAATTCTCACGGAGAAAAGAAAGAACGATATGGTAGCGGTGCAAATTCTATGCAAATAGGGAATGACTGGATACTACTTGATGACATTCCTATTTTTGCAAGTGAGAATCCTTTGACTATTGACGTGAGTCTGGTAGAAGCTGCAGATTCTGATAACGTTGATACGCCTCAGGAAGGAATTGCAGACTCACGTCTATCACAAATGATTGCTTCCCCTGGAAATGACAAACACGGTTTACACCCAGCTGAAATGCCTGATCCGACTTGAAACCGAATCATTTGCCTTATGTTCAGATCGAATGAATAGCCTCTGCCATGTAGACACACTTAGCTTAAATCAGACTGAAACGGCTGGCCCATCATAAATCGAAATATCGGACTTACGGCAACAAAGCACCAAAGAAAGCAAAAATTCACGAAAAAAAGTCACGAATGGCTAAAAAAGGAGAAAACGAAACTAGATGAGAAAGAAGAGAAAGAAATGGAAAGGGATACAAATAAGGAAAAGAGAAGAGCTAAAAAATCTAAAGAAAGTTTGTCCTCACAGAAGATAATGAAATTTCAGGGTTAAAGACTGATAGAGTTATCGAACTTAAAAATACTGATGATGAATACGATGACTTACCCTTAAACGAACGGATACACTTGAGCACATTAAAGATACAGGACGTGGCAAAGTTTCAAAAAGGCAATAAAAATATACAAAAGATAGTACAATACTGAAAATACTGTTGTTAACCTCAAGACGGAAAAGAAAGAAGAAAATTCAGAATAGGCTGCAGTAGAAAAAAAGAAGCCAGAGATCGTATCAGTCGAAATGATTGTTCCACCATGTCCATCATATAAAGATCTTCTCTTAAATAAACAAAAAGAAAATTATTCGAAATTTACACAAGAGGAACATTCACCACAAAAGGAAGAGTTGAATCGGATGACTCGTGTAAACCTTAGAATGTTTCTTTTTTTTCTTTGAGCATTATCTTCGTCTCTTAAGTTATTTCTATATAATAAGCTGATGATATTAGTTTAGACGTAAATGATACATTATGCAGAATATAAGCCTACATATTATATATACAGGGTGCGGCACCTAAAACAGGTCACCTGAATAAATCGCTTGCTTTTGAAGATAGAAAAAAAAGGATCAGACCAAACTTAATTGGTATCGAGGGGCTCGTAATCTGATGTCATTAATTTTTCTATAGGTGGAGACGTCAAGGAGATACGAAGGACAACTCTGTTTTTTTAAATGGAACGGTATGGTTTTTTTATTTACATTCTGATAGTGTATTTCAAGACGAATACAATGACCTATTATGAAGGTCATTCAAGGTCACGCAAGGTCAACTGCAATAGAAAATAAAATGTCTCAAAGCACTCTTCAAATACTTTTGTGTCTTCTTTGGTTGTTGGCATACTGCTCTTCTAAGTATTGGTAAGGGTCGCAGAACATAAATAAACATACCATCGCATTGTATGCTTACCTGTATCCAGAAATGTTATTAGTAGTTTGACTACCGACCAGAGTACGACTTCGAAATATTCAATCCGAGTGTTCAATTTTCAAGAATGCGTTACACGATAGCAGATAAAGTGGAAATGGTTATCATTTATGGTGAATGTCATAGAATTATGAGGATAGCGGTACGCGTGTATGGTGAAAGATTTACCGATCGTAATAGTCCTTCGCTTTCTGTCTTTGCAAACATTATAAAAAAGTTTCGAGAAACTGGAAATGTGGATAAGAAAAAACGCACTCGAGCCAAAAAAAGCAACCGACGATGGAAACACGATAAACATTGTAGCAAGTGTAATACAAAATCCACATGTTGGTACGAGGCAACTTGAACGCGAGAGTGGCATCCGTCAACGAGGTATTTTGCGAATACTTAAAGTTAACAAATTTCACCCATTCCACATTTCGCTGCATCAACAATTAAGTGAAAATGATTTTCAAAAACGTTTACAGTTTTGCGAATGGGGCCTACGGAAACTGCAAGACGATCAAATGTTCTTGAATAAAATTTTGTTTACGGATGAGGCCACATTTACAAACCACGGACAAGTTAACTGTCGCAACATGCATTACTGGTCGGTAGATAATCCACGATGGCTACGAGAAGTGGACAAGCAGAGACCTTGGTCTGTCGACGTCTGGTGCGGCCTTCTTCGTAATAAAATAATTGGTCCATATTTCATCGATGGCACGCTAAATAGTCATAAATACGAGAGAATCTTAAAAGACGTTTTGCCAGAATTGTTAGAGGACATTTCACTGGACATGCGACAGTCCATGTGGTTTCAACAAGACGGATGTCCTGCTCGTTCAGCACGAAATGTTACAGAATTACTGAACAGGACATTTGAAGGTCGTTGGATTGGTCGATCAGTTCCCATCACGTTCCCCAGACCTGGCACCGCTAGATTTTTATTTGTGGGGAAAATTGAAGGAACAAGTGTACCGCGGAAAACCAACAACCACAGTTGATATGCAAGAACTTATAAAAAGAGCTTGCTCTGTAATAGATACAACTGAAATTTGTCAGGCAGTATCATCGGTATTGCAACGTTTTAGATTGTGTCTCAGTGTTCAAGGTCGACATTTTGAACACTCGAAGTAGCAGCGAATACGTACATAACATGTTACATGTAAATCGTCGTAGCGTTCGAAGAGTGCTTTGAGACATTCTATTTTCTATTGCAGTTGACCTTGCGAGACCTTGAATGACCTTCATAATAGGTCATTGTATTCTTCTTGAAATACACTATCAGAATGTAAATAAAAGACCATAACGTTCCATTTAAAAAAACAGAGTTGACCTTCGTATCTCCTTGACGTCTCCACCTATAAAAAAATTAATGACATCAGATTACGAGCCCCTCGATATCAAGTAAGTTTGGTTTGATCCTTTTTTTTCTATCTTCGAAAGCAAGCGATTTATTCAGGTGACCTGTTTTAGGTGCCGCACCCTGTATATGCAGTACAAACTATTTTCATTATTTTCCTTTATTCAGTTAATATTTAATTCCTATTCAGTTCTTTAGTGCCAATAACTGATACATGCTGTTGTACCGATTATGTCTTATTGTTAGGCACGAGCACCGACGAGATACTGTTAAAGACTGCCAGCCTTACGGGACTACGTGTCTCACGAATTTTTCAGCGTTCTCTTACGCCCTCTAGAATTTATTCTGACTGGAGTGAGAAACAGAAGCACCGACGACATTTCGTTGAGAAGACCATTGAGGAGAGAGATTCTCGTTGCGACGCGTCGGTGAGAAGGCGAATCATCACGAAGCCATATGGATTATCATCAAATGTTATATTCTCCGCCATATTTCAGAGTGTAAGGTGTAGCGACTCGACCGCTACCATGTCCCGAGGGATACGGTAATTTATTACCTAGACCCGGTACGGGCTGGTTGAGGATGTGCCGACAACGCATCTGGCAAACAGATTCGCTTAGGCCGGAACTACCCTACCGGTAAGAAACCTTGGTTCGCGTTGGGGCTGGCTAATCGAGGTATACGAACATACCTGGTAGTCACCCCCGCGCGAGTAAGGGATTTCCCGCGGAACGGACCGAAGAGGTCCGTGCCGATCGGACAACCCCCTCTCAAGGGGCACGCGGTCCTTTGTACAGGACGAGATAAATAGCCCTTCGACGGTGTCGGAGGTAGTCAGTCTAACTTGCGAATTCTTTCGGGCATCTTCGTCGCGTCTGTTCCGAGCGTATTCACTATTCAGTGTACCACAACCTAGCGATGTATACTATAGTTCTTCGGTGTATAGAACAATGTCTCTCGAATAATAAAGGAAGTGAATACCGGCAGAATCCTGAATCTATCGATTTAACCCATTCCCTTCAAAGGGTTCGAGTAACCGTGGCCCATGTGGGTCGCGGGACGGGGTTGTCCGAAGGATGGCAACCAGTTGTTACAGCGTATATGTGTGTACGTTCACATTGCACAAGCGACAATTGAAAAACGAATCAATTGAAAACCGAATCGCTAACAAGCGAGCGTCGGTGTGCGAAACTGTTCCTCGCGGAGAGAACGGAAGAGCAGTTCTAAATGATATGCCGAAAGAGACGGTTGTCACTGTAGCGCGAAAAATAAATAATCCTTTATAACCCGACACTCGTAATATTATTTGCGGGCATCCATACAAGAGGATGTTTTGGTGTTGGTTTTTAAGGTTCCATATATTAAAAGTAAAACTCAAGATCAAAAGATTCCTGGAAATATTGTACGTAAGAAAGTATTGAAGCATAATTTTCGGAAAATTTAGAATCTCTAATTCAAATTTCATATCAGATACCTGAATTTTTAATTTAAAAATATTTCATAAATGAGCATTATTTCCCTACACTTTTTTTATACATAAATATTCCAAGAATCGACCTGTGGTAACAGATATATCTGGAAAAATGGAATAACTTTTATTTGACATATTGTTCCGAACAATAAATGTTCGATAAAGAATTACGTGGATGAAGTAATATGTTTAAAAAAATGCACGGAATCTGACAATAAAGTTTCAGCTTCAACTTTAAAAGCAAATCGATATAATCGGTTACAATTGATTGTAGGTTTAGAAACGTCGTTATGTTTTGTTACGTTAGGTTTTGTTATGAATATTTTAAGATACATCAATTTGCAGATCTTACACACTTTGATTATCTGACTTTTCTCCATTAGACGACACACTGTGCTACGCGGAAAACATCTGTGGGAAAATAGCGGTAGTCCTAAGTGGACGTGCCCAAAGCTTGTCCTCATATTTCGTTCCGCTTAGCCTCTTCGCAAATAAAACATAAACAACAACCGTCCCCTTGCCATCGACGAGATACTCGGTATCTCGAAGAGGGAAAGTGTAGGAACGTCTAGCAATTCGTATCGCTGACAAATATAATATAATTGTAGGAGCAGAGATAGACAAGTTTTTATTGAATTAAGAATTTCAAATAGCGAATAAGAGATAAAAAAAATCGTTTGTCACGCGTAAAATAAAATTAATTCTGGTTATCTCTATTCAACGCGCGAAGAATAATGTTTTATTCTATGAAAATTTATCGTTTTGCGTTGAATAAACTTTTCATTTTCATCTGTATCTTTATTGAACGGTTTATTCGACTTCGAATAATTTTCTCAGCCGCGTTCGAATGTTGTAGGAAGGACCCAGAACCGAGCAGTCAAAGAATGGAACGCGCGTTACAATGTAGTATCGCCCAATGACCAAAGCAGGGATCGAATTAAACTGTGGATTCTTCTAAATCGTAGTTCTGTTTGGACTTTTTAACTTTTGCATTTTTGGTTTAATTTAACTTTCCACATTAATATATTGACTCTGTTGTAAAAGTTTATCTCATAGTAGTTATTTTTGCCGACTAAACAAAGTCCTAACGATATGTTGCTAGCGTAAGAATATGATCAATGCTCTTTATCAATTTCCTCGGCCTCGGTCGCCGAGGAGTGTAACATTGAAACACGATACTCTCATCTGTACACGCGCTGCCTTTGTCTACGTTCAGCTCGGTCTTTGAAGATCAAAAAAGTAGTGTCCGTCTACCATAGTTGGGCATTTATGGTTCAAATTTTAACCAAGATCGATCGATTAATGTGAACGATTAAAAAAGTATTCGTTGATGAAGTTAGTCGTTGATCGTTGATTAAAAAAAGAAATCATCGAAAAAATTAAAAAAAGAAATCATCGAAAAATCGGGGACTGATTTAATCAATTGTTGAAGTTAATCGCCACACGGTGTATCCATAAATTGTCATAAAAAGGGAGAGAGAGACAGAGAGCGGAGATTGAGATTCGGCAGAAATTTATCTCAACAAAAACTCGGTTTACATTTTTTTCAGTATGCATACAGTTTTGAGTTCGTATTTCATTTCGAAATTTCAGCTGTTAATCATTAATCAATTATCCGATTGACAATTGAAAAGAATGTAACCGTTAACTGCAATTAACGTCTAAAGTAGGAATTTAATTGTTAATTGTGATTAACGATTTATTCGTCAATCGTCAAACATAGAGAAGGACAGAATGAAATACGGATCGCGTGGCCGAAGCGTGTCGCCGTCGCCGGCACAGTTTAAAGGCCCGCGAGTTCTCACAATGTAATGGCAATGATAGAATTGTTTATTTTTAATTATGTTTTTATGGAACTTTCACTACCTTATTTCTGGCATTTTTCTGATTAAAATGACTCCAAACACGATATAATTTCAATTGTATTTAGTGGTTTAATCGACGATGAAAGTTTCGATCTCAAGTAAGGACAGCGTATAGGTAAGAAAGAGACGCGAACAGTCGCCGTCGCCGGCACAGTTCAAAGGCGCGCCGTGTTCGCTATCCTTCCTTGCGATCCGGGACAGTCCGCGTACAGACCGGATACCCTTTTTAAAATCGGACCAAACAACTTGCCCTTGTTTAACAATTAGAAGCATCGATTTACTAAATGACGTGTAAAACAGATTTTATGAAAATTGCAAATGGTAGGAATTATATGAAAAAATAAGACTATTTAAAAATTTTGTATTTCACTCCGCAATGAAAATTGAAAATATGTGTTTTTACATCTACGTTAACGATACACGTACTGAAAATTTCATCAAAATCGGTTGACGCACAAGAAAACAACACGCATTGAAAGTAGGGATTGGAAACTGTTATGAAAACCGAGATGATGTTATGTATAACTGTATATCGGTCACGGTTCCGGTTTCGGTTCTGTCATTTTTAATTCCGTATTGTGTTCGGCCTGATATATTTATTATTTAAGTAGTTATTTATTATCATGTATGATGTAAACAATTTTTAAATAAATAAATTTTTATAATTTGTTTCTATATTTGCTATTTCAATTATTTCAATAATTTATTGTTAAAATAATTGTTTACATAAATAAATGTTTATAATTCGATGGTATATTCATTATTTCAATAATAATTTTTTATTAACAAATTATACATTATAAAAATTTATTTATTTAAACAATTATTTTAACAATACATTAGTATTGAAATAATAATATAAATAATGAATATAGAAACTGTTGGTTTTCTGGGAAGCGGGATATTAAAATAAAGAAAACGTTTGTGAAATTCACTCTTGCAATCGTTCTCTAACCCTTTTCTGATACGACTGACTACCGGACTGCAACCAGGACAAAAGTGCAACGCTAGTCGGGCTGTCGGCCCTTAGCTATATCTGCATCTATAACACATGGCCTTTGGATCTAAGAGGCTCGGCCTTGAAAACAAACATTTGACCCTCGATATCTCCATACTTGAATACTACAGAACAGATGTGACGCGGTATTAATTTTTGCCCTTATATCGATAGAAACAAATGATTAAAAAGTATTTATTTCAAATTTTTTAAAATGATAAATAACATTAAATAACTATTACAATAAATAACGATTATTACAGAATATTTTTCGTTTACGAATCATTATTTTATAAATATCGCAATAATTTCCAAATTAATTTTAAATTCCAATACTTTTTTAGAATATTACGTGGTAACTACTTTCATTTTTCCTACATCTATAATGAAATTATACAATAAAAAGTAATCTTTTTTCTAAGAATTACAGAATGGGTAATGTTAGCATTCTACATTTATTTATTACCTGCGGTACTAAATCTATTTACCTACGTTACTGACGCAGTTTTGCGTGGTTCACGAACAAATGATCTATTTAGGTAGAGAGCGCGGAACCACTAACTGTATCTCGTCGATGGTGGAACTTTTAGCGATGCGGTCTTTCAGATCACTGTAAATTCCACCGTTATCCCCGCGCCCATTTCGCCCACTTACCGTCCCGCGGGTTAGCACGGGGGCTGGCAGTCTTTAACAGTATCTCGTCGGTGGCACGAGACTCCCTACAGCCTCACTCCTACTCGCGAGCACGCACGCAGCGCCGCACGGCGTCTCCTACCACGTCGGCCGCTAGGTGGCCACCGCGACACCGTCGCACAGTGCGGTATTTAGCCAGTTTCGCACGCCAAAACTATTGTAACGTTATTAATAGTGTCAAGGTCGTAATATTAAAATATAGTTGAATTTATCTTAACACCAGCTACAACATTATCAAATCGAAAATACAATTTGATATTTAAAAAATCGAAGCGATCTTATTTTTTTTCTTTTAAACAAAATTTACTCAAAGTTTATATTATATTGCGGTTTATACATATGTGAATACTGTTTAACTTTTATTTGAAACACTTTTTCGTCAGATTAAGAGAAATTACTATTGCAAACAAATTTCACGCGTAGAAGTGGTAAAGATTTAAACACAAAGTTTAAATAACAAAATCATAGTTTATTTACAACGAAACACTAAATTCTAAATCGCTCAAAACTGTCTATACACTCACTGTTATAGATGACTCGTCCTAATATATCTCTGAAACTGTCCACTCTGTCCCAAACACTCTTCAATGCACGTATCCGTCACCACTCATTCTATAATTTATCACATTTATGGGTGGAGACCTAACAAGCGAAACAAGGGATCCTGGTGTACTGTCCTACGTAGCCTATGTGGAAACATAAGGCACTGATGTAAAAATCCGCACCACACATGATTACTTTACTAACAAGAATACTTACTGATGCTCATAACGGTATTAGTCGAAACATTGACACTCGATTGCTAAACCACGATAACATTCTTCCGATAACATAAACTAAATATTCTAGCAATAGTGACATTCATTATCCTTCATTTACTCCCAAGTATCTATCATCCACAGCTCAATTATTTCATTATTATCAGTCATATGATATACGGTCGATTCACGCCATACTGATCTGCATCGCACAAACAGCTAAATATATTTTGTATCTGCACCTAAACTTTTAAGGATTGTATAAAGTAATGTCTACAGATTAACCTCACAAAAAATTAAAGAGGAGTTATGCGGAGAAAAAAAGTTATTACATGATGTTCATTACTCATTTCATAAAAACATTTCGCGTTGCCGGACATCCGTTCTGAAGACCCCGAATTCCGCCAAATCCATTGAATTATACATCTGGTGACCATCCCGAATCTTACAACCCATCGCCATTTCGAGACCCTCGTAAAACAATCTCAACCGAGTGTCCCATCCGGTAAAAAAATCCGTCACCAACCTTTTTGAATTACTTTATTGCCAAGTCAAGGGTCACGAGACCCAAACCATATACTTGGCCGCCTCGAGCGGTCCCTGAAATTCATTGCTCTCTAACTAACAAATTCCCCACCATAGCTTCATCAACAATTTCCCTCCACTTTTTCCACGCTTTTCCTTCACCCCTCTACTATCCATCTTTTCCAATCACATTCGATTCCTTTGAGATTTTCTTCGTTTTTTCGACGCCTCCACTTTTCCCCCACCTCTACCGTTTCAGAATGCGAGGCTTCTTAAAGGCGAAGATAGCCGAACCTAAGGACAATCTTTCGAACAGCGTGTTCGGCTAAAACAGCGAGTACCAACCGACCAAGATTTCTGTTTAACTAGTTGTACCAAATTTCTATGTTATAATATTGAAATATATATTCCTGTTTTCAAAACAGTTTTCAAATTAATATCCTACGCCCGTAACACGTCGTGGGAATTCGCGTTTGTCGTGTCGTCGGAGTTATCCGGGTGAAGATTTACGACCTTCGTTGACGAGATCAGCCAGCAAGACTTCGCGAATACATATACATATTTTGGTCCTTCGAGCCGGATCCTGTGACATTGCCCTAGGTTCTAGTAATTTCTGGACAACATTACAGTGCATTGTCACTTGTACAAGACATTTCGTGGTGCAACTAGAACATTTCTAATATTTCTCATTACGACACATCAGTGGCTATTTCAAACACTTCCTACATCACAGTGTTAACGGTATTAATCGGTTGGTAACTGCAGACAATAAACCTGTGTCTGGACATTTAATGGTGTAATTGGACAGTTCCTGTTGTGACTATATCATCATTTTGGTGACAAGAAAGACCTCTACAACTCAACATCGATTGAAATATCGACACGGATTACATCAGTAATCATCGCACCATTTTGGACAATCATCCAAGGCCTGATGACAGCATCTGCCCAAGGAGCATCTATCCTGAGCAACAACATCAGTTTTGACCAACTCGGACGTCTACAGGTCTTGACATCTCATAAAAGCAAAGAACAGGCTCGTGGCGCCAGACCAGGGAGAACACCCACGGTGAATGCGAATAGCGGGCCACCGGGGATGTTATGGCACTGGTGGATGCAGGGAGACGAAATGGGCCTTGTTCCTCGGCCCTGGGCGGTGGGGGTTTAGTGGGTAGGGGCAGGGATAGTAGTCCCGTTTTTCCCCGAACAACATCTCAGGGGGGGGGCCGAGTCCCACACTACCCTCTCCGACCAACATCGAAGGAGAGGGTGTGCGTAAGAGACATTCCCCCACCGCCCTTAAAAAAAAAAGGTCTTGACCTTGACATCTCAACCACCTGAATTTCTCGCATATAAAGGTAAGCTCGTTCGTTTCGCCAATTCCTTCTATCCATACCTCCTACAATGTCTACCGAGAACGTTAACAAGTCCTCAGCTTCCGCTCTCGGGATTAATCTCAGCACCTTACGATGCAGATGTGGTCATATTATTGGTCAAATTACTAATTTCAATCAATTACTCAATAAATCTGAAGGGTCAGAGCAATGGGCGAAGTTTTCGATAACATCCATTCTCAGAATTTGATGAAATTTTCAAAATAGGTTCTTTTTTGACTAAAATGACGATTGCCAGTAGGATTTTTGCCGACTCGAAAAAAAATTTTTTATCACTTCAATGTTGCTCTCTACCTTACCGACTTACCGACTTTCTATTTTATATAGAATATCTTCCATTAATTGTAAAAATGGATCATCACCAGCCTAGTTCACCTCATAGCGCCATAAAAATTCACACATATGATCTATATAAGCGAATCCTCTTTACTTTTGAGTGATACATACATAAGGTAAACTTTCAATTTTTAAAGACTACTCCTGGATTTTCGTATGCGTGGTCGCCCCCACCACGAACTTTTTTTTTTTTTTTTTGAGTGAGGGTGAACCGGTAGAACCCATGGACAGGCCCCGGGGGTGCCGTAAACCCCCTCATCCGGAGACTTTGGGTCCCTTCCTTCCATTGAACTTTCTCGGGGATGTCGGTGAGGGCCCTTTCTTCGATTCACTCACCGACACCGTGTTCCCGAAACCCCCCACCACGACCTAACCCTAACCTAACCACAACTCTCTCATTCTAATCAAGTTTAAATGACTCATTATAAAATTATACAACTTATACGACTCTAAAAGCAGTTGACGAACTGTCGCATCATACTGACGCATGCGCACAGCACCAACATAAAATAGGAAGTCCGTAAGTCAGTAAGTCGGTAAGGTAGAGCGCGACATTGAAATGATAAAAAAAAATTTCGAGTCGGCAAAAATCCTTCTGGCAATCGTCATTTTAGTAAAAAAGGAATCTGTTTTGAAAATTTCATCAAATTCTGAGAATGGACGTTATCGGAAACACAGCCGAGCAATGTGATATACCTGTAGTATAAACCTATCTCAATCAATTAAATGATGCTTGGAAACGGTTTGAGGACATACAATTCGAGATAGAAGAACATGATCCATCAGAAGAATCGAAACGATACGAAATACAACACGACTATTGCGTTTTTGTGACAAGGGCTATCGTACTTGTTAATAATTCAAGTACCGCAACTAGGAATACAAACGTTTCCCCTGCGCCTAGTATAATAACCGCGATAAGTATAAGACCATAAAACTACCCGAGATTAAGCTACCGCCTTTGACGGTACAATAGAGAATTGGAATGCCTTTTATGATCTTTTTTCGTCAATGATCGATTGTAACGAAACCTTAACACCTGTACAAAAATTACAATATCTTCGCTCGGCCGTAACAGGTAAAGCCGCAAAATGTATTGAATCGCTTCCTACGACCGATACTAATTACAAGGACGCGTTAGAACTATTAAAAGAAATATACGATCGATCACGCAAGGTATTACTTAAACATTGCGACGCGTAAGAAATTTTCCAAAACTCGCAAAGGATACCTCGGAAGCGCTAGGAGACTTGGTTGATCATGTAAATCAACATTTGCGGGCATTAAAAAATCTAGGAAAAGATCCTTCATCATGGAATCCGATACTAATTTCGATAATCTTATCAAAAATCAATCACGAGACTATATGGCAATGGGAATTAACATTGAAAGATAAGAAAATGCCGTCTTACACGCATTTATTAAAATTCTTAGAAAAGAGAGCAGATTGTGCGTCGTCCGCTCCTTATTCCCAGAAATCAAATTCCCTTGCAAAACCTTTTCGAGATAATCCGTCGGACCATCATCGAATTACACGTAGTCAAAGTAAACGCAGTCAAGTATTTGTGACTACATCGGCACCGAGAATAGATTCCAATATCAAGCAATTTCATAATAATAAATCAACAATTCCAAATAGAATCGAACTTTGCCACTTTTGCAATGAAAATCATAATATTCTGCATTGTGATAGTTTTCTTGCGAAATCCGTGCAATCTCGAATATTGACGGTAGAAAAAGCTTCATTGTGTGCAAATTGTTTAAAGAAGGGTCGCCACACAGAAGCTTGCATATCTAGTTTTTTGTCACGTATGTTACAAACGACATCATACTTTATTACATCGGTCAGAATATTCTAAAAATTATGCAATCGATAAAACTACAGCCAATGCTGTTACGAAGGCTGAGAATCAAAACAACGCACAACCAAACGTGTCTCAATCCTCAGCACGACGGACAAATGAGATTCCGACGGCGACGAATCATCAAGCATATGTCCTCAATACTATTACAAATGAACTTTTAGTAACCGCACAAATTTTCATTTTAGACAAGAATCAACAACCTATTCGTTGTCGAGTTTTGTTGGACACAGGTGCTACTACGAATTTCAGTACGGATCAGCTTGTAGATCAACTTGGTATTCCGCGGGAAACATGCTCGGTTCCCGTCGGGGGTCTCTCTACAATGTCCACGATTTCAAAACACATTATTTCGGATACCATCATTTCAAATAATGGTAATTATCAAAGGTCATTAACATTTCTCACGATTCCTCAAATTATTTCTTGCATTCCCGATCAACCAATTGATCGTTCTTTAATTCCAATTCCCCGAAACATTAAATTAGCTGATCCAGATTTCCATAAGCCAGCACCTGTAGATATTTTATTATGTGCAGGTGTAGCTTTGTCATTACTGAACGTTGGACAGATTAATTTATCACAACCTAATGGTCCAGAGTTGTATTTACAAAAGACAAGGCTCGGTTGGATCATTGGGGGGAGCATTATTCCCGCATTTCCAATTTCATAAAAGATTACATGCCACACGTTAAAAACCCTTCAATTCGACCAATCGCGATTTTGGGAGGTCGAAGAAGGGCCTGATATCACCTATTTATTCGAGTCTGAAAGATATTGCGAAGATCACTTCCGACTTAATACAAGACGAAACGAGGATGGTAGATATGTGGTGGCATTACCATTTAACGATAACGTTTTTAAACTGGGAGATTCCAAAACCCAAGCTTTAAGGACTGCGTCTCCTAGGACAGACGACACTCGCGCGTGACTGCACACAGTCACCACAGTACACTCACACACCGCTAGGCCACGTATACGTACGCAAAGATTGCAAGGGTCCGGGGATTGCACTCCTGATATCTTAAGGACTGCGTCTCCTAGACAGACGACACTCGCG
>CM052203.1:218961-242144 GCA_028455805.1 Lasioglossum figueresi
AACGGAGATTTTTAGGTGTCCTGCTTTATCGAATTCACCCTGTATATTCATTTAGAAAAGGATCGCGTTCGGTCTCTAAACAGACCGAACGTAAGATTTATATATTTATTTAGAAACGGTCGGCTCTAAGAGCTGGAAACACTCGACGCGATGCGACGGCCCCAGAACAGTTTGGGTGTCACCGGGCACCACCTCATAAGCGAACCCATTGATAGGGCAAACTTATGCAAACAAATAGTCTTAGTTTTCCACATCGCCTTTCCGTATCGTCGAACCTAATTTATTGCATGCCCTAAACACAGATGTACTAGAATGCCCCTACTCCGACGACCAAAATGCACCACCCACTCGCCAATAGAAAATCATTTTGTTACCCCATACAGTTTTTAGATAGCCAATAAGGATAGACCCGAGTTGACCTTATGTATAACGCCACACCGAAAGTCACTTCTAACAAATCACTCGAAGTCAGTAGACTTCCAATAAATCGCTCGAACTCAGCAGAGTTCTAACATATCGCTCGAAACTAACTTGAAACGACAGTATTTTACCTCGAACATTGTTAATTCTGTATCTTGTTAAGTTTTTAAATATATCTTAAGTGTGTTGTTTCCTGAACGCGAATTCTTCTTTTCAACTAGACGTGGTTATCTTGCATAACCCCGTCAGAGCCCCGAATATCGTCGCGAGCAAGCGGAACGGGATTTACGCCCCGCGAAGTTCGGTATACGAACTACGGTATTTTGGACGCTACAATTATTAACGTCACAATATGATTTAGGATTTAGGAATAGTGTCTTATTTACTAGGGATAAGTATTAAATATACTAATCAAACTATGAAACTGTCACAAGAGTTATACATACAAAAACTATTAGATGAATACAATATGATAGAATGTAAAACCACAAAAACACCAATCGAGGCAGGTATAAAATTATCAAAGCATGATAGCCCTTCAAGTGAAATTGAAAGAGAGGAGATGAAAAATGTGCCATATATAGGCAGCTGGTAGGATCATTAATGTACATAGCGTTAGCAACTCGACCAGATATAATGTATGCAGTATCGAAGTTAGCGCAATTTGTATCGGATCCAGGTAAAATGCACTGGATGCAAGCGAAGAGAGTATTAAGATATTTGTCCCTACAAAAGAGAGATGTATGGTATATAGTCAAGGAGATAGTGAAATAGAAATATTTAGCGACGCGAACTGGGCAGCCGACATTGACGATAGGCATTTGTACAGTGGAATAGCTTATCTAGGAGGAAATCCAATTTCTTGGAAATCAAACAAACAAAGATCCATATCCACATCTACCATGGAGGCGGAATATATAGCTTTAGAATGTGCTGTGAAAGAGGCGATATGGATAAACATGATGTATAAAGAGTTACAGCGACTGATTAGTATTAATATACCGCGTGAACCGTATATTATCAGATATGATAATAGATCAGCTATCGACTTCACATTAAATAGAGTAGAGCGATCGAAGTCAAAACATATAGATATTGCGTACCATATTACTCGAGAAAAGTGTGAAGAAGGATTAAACAACGACCGTGGTCCCGTTGAAAGCACCGGTTCTCATTCGATCACCGAAGTTAAACAACGTGGAACGTGGAATGGGCTTGGATGGGTGACCGCCTGGTAAAAACCCGGGAAGTGACCCCTGAGTGCTTTTCACGTGTTGTTGGTAAAAGGTGTTTTCGGATCCCACCGTAATAAACAGTAGGTCCTGCTGAAAAGGCGATGGGGAGAGTGGAAAGAAGGGAGAGATTGGTAAATGGATTTGAAACCCTGAGGGGACCAAATAATCATATCAATATGCTTAAGTGTGAAGAAGGATTTTGATAAAGCTAAGGTGTGTGTCTTCTGCCGATAATGTGGCGGGTATATTCACCAAAGCGTTACCATACAGTGTAATGACTCTTCATGTAAAGAGATTGCGATTGCATGTGAAATAGATTGTATGTGAGAAATAGATGTGTGCCAACAGTGGGGGATTGATGGAGGTTTGTCACATATTCCGTAGCGTGTGTCGGCGAGTATGCGTAGAAGCGTTGGAATGAGTGTGTGCGCATGAGCGTTGCGTCGTTCTCCACCAGAACTTTTGTATGGTTCTCGTGCGTTGTCGCGTGTCGTAACATGTATTTACCACTTCTGTATCGTTCATTATTATTAAACCGTTATAAACATATTCAATAATCTAACAGGAAGAAAGAAATGTGAAATTGTGAGACAGTTTTTTGAAGTGTCTCCATGTGGCAGAAGGCTACGTTGTTCAATCGGTGACTGTCCTTCAATTATTTCGGTATGAATATTACTACTTACTAACTGCATTTTACAAGGAGACATCGCGACCTTCGGGTCACCGATCGTGTTGACACTGCGCACACTTATAGATTTCGTTCTCCCGTTTACGAATATATACCATTATAGGGGCAGACGCTCAATAGTTTTCGAGATATTGACGATTAAAGTTTCATTGCTCCAATGAAATGCAATATTTCTTCTTGGTTACAATTTGAACACTGGTCTTCGGCTTCGTACAGACCTTACCAGTGCGCTGAACCGCGCATTTCGACGAACATTTGGGCGCGCACGAACGGCGAAATGTTCGTCGAAATGCGCGATTTGTCGTGCGGTACGTTGCGCGGTTCGGCGCGCTGTTTAGGTCTGTACGAAGCCTTCCGCGTGAAAACTTGTCACGCTACCAACACGCCACGCCAGCTCCTGTTGTAAACAAGAAAAAATATTGTCTGCCCCTATAATGGTATTGTTGGAATAGTATTTGATTCAATGTGAATGCACGATTACTATTGGTCAGGTTTTGTTTTAGATAAGTCATCGTTGTGTGGTGCTGTGTGTTTTTGTTCTTTTCTTTTCTACACAGTCGCTGTTTTTTTCTCTTTTGTTTGGTTTGTGTATATGTAACAAGTTTTTCACGTGCTAACAAATATCCATTGTTCGATTAAGCAATCCTGAATGGTTACTTGTTTTGAAGTCTAAACTCATCAGGTATATATTCGTAAACGAGAGAACGAAATCTATAAGTGTGCGCAGTTTCAACACGATCGGTGACCCGAAGGTCGCGATGTCTCCTTGTTAGATTTACAGTAATTATTTTCTTATTATTGAAATGTATATTTTAAGGATCATTCTACAAACCTGCAGAAGCATCTCGAAATTAATCATCCAACTGAATTTATGTTGGTAATGATTGAAATGACCGGCCATAAAAGAAATGCAGAAGATGAAGATACGAATAAAACCAGTAAAAGAACGAGACATGACTTAATGCATGCGTGTTTGAGGCTTATAACTATTCATGGAAGGCCCTTTTCCCTGATAGATGATGAAGCATTTCAAGATATTATTCAAATGTTACCTCAACATTCGAAAACAGACGCAGTTAATATTAATTCTCATAAAGTGCGTGATGCAGTTTCAATAGAAGCATCGAAACTGCGAGACAAAATGAAAGAAGAATTAAAGGATCTATTGATATCCTTAAAAGTTGATGCTGCAACGTGTATGGGCCGATCTCTTTTAGCTATCAACGCTCAATTTATAGAACACCAAAAGGTATCTCTGAGGACATTAGGTGTGATTGAGCTGTTTAAAAGCCACACTGGATCATTTAAAAACAATTATACTTAATACTTGTTTGAAATTTGGCATTTCTATCAAACAAATATATACCATTACAGTAGATAACGCAGCAAATATGGTAAAAATTGTGCACTTACTAAACGAAGAAGAAAGAGGAGAAAACGTAAAAGAAACAGAAATAATGGGAACAGAGTTACCTCTCTTAATAGATTCTGATTCTTTCCAATTCATGTGCGACAGAATTTACAAGGGAGGTAGACTTTACAACCTATTTAGTAAGATGTGCAGCACACACTCCAACTAGCTGTGAGCGATTTTCTAACACAAAAAGAAATTACCGAAATTATACATAAAGTAAGGTTTGTTGTAAGAAAATTACGCACGCCTATTTTAAAGTGCGCATTATCTGCAATGTGTTCGAAAAAAGCCATATTAGATTGTACAACGAGGTGGAATCCTCGAATGTTTGAGAGACTGGTACAGTTAAAGTCGTATTGTGAACAGATCGCCGATAATGACCTAATGTTAACAGATGAAACCTGGGAAAATATATCACAATTGATCAACGCTTTAAAACCTGCTCGATTTGCAACAAAACGTATGCAAAGCGAACAGCTTTTAATGGGGGAATTGTTTGAAATTTGAACGCGATGTTTCATTCAAACCTATGCGCTAAACACGACGTTTTCAATTGATCTTGTAAATTATATGAAAAACCGCGAAAATATGTTATTTGAAAACGAAGTAGTTTTAGCAGGAATTTTAATGGATCCTCGATATAACGTAATTTTAACCGATCCACAAATTGATATCGTAATAACTTGCCTTTTGAAAACATTCAGAAGGGTCATAAATATCACAAAAGTCAGTACGTACAGTAGTCACTGAAAACATTCAAGTGGTAGAAGAAACTAATGTAGACGAGGATGAATTTGAAAAATTATTAAAATGTGCAGAAGCCAAGTGTACACAATGCTGGCCTGAAATTAATTTATTCAAAACTATTGTGACTGAAATAGAGGAGTACTTAAAAGAACCACGAGAATCCAAGTTATTAAATGTATTATCCTATTGACACAGCAGAAAAAATACAGCCCCCCAATTATATGAATTGTCTTGAGTAATTTTGGCAGTTCCAGCTACACAAGTGAGCGTGGAACGACTGTTCTCAGGATCGAAATTCGTTTTAAATAATTATAGAACAAACATGAAATCTCCAATTATAGACGACATATTGTGTATAAGACTTAATTTAAATAAATGAAAAATTAAAACACACACACACTACAATAGTTTTCTAATATCCTCTCTCTCTCTTTCCCCAATATTCCTTCTTATCAATTCTGTCCAAGATTACTGTCCACCAAAAATACGGCTATTGGACAGTAAACCCGACTTTTATTGGAAATGGGTGGTTAAATAAACTGACGACTGGAAGGACGTCGTATCGCATTGAAGACTAGACTCAGAGTGAGGAGAAAACCAAAAGAGGCAATTCGGAAAAGTCCGTTGCTCACTTGAGATAAAGGACCAGGCCTGCGGACCTGTCTTCGGCCACGCGATAAGTCTCATTCTGTCCTTCTCTATGTTCGGCTTCTCCTTTGAATTTCATTCTGTCCTTCTCTATATTCGGACTCTCCTTTGAAGTAACAAAAATACATGTTACATAAACTGCAACACGACATACGTTTCTTGGAATGTGTGCAATTTAGAGATGAGTGTAGTTTTTCGAGCAGTAGCATCCTAAATAGACAAAATGCCAGGATCTGGGCCTATATAAATTCCCACGCAGCGACTGAATGATTTCTGCAAGGACGTTTTACTGTTAATGTGTGGGCGGGAATTATAGGAGACAATATTGTGGTATATGGATATGGATTATACATGCAGGGATCTCACGATTGGTGTTTGTTCGGGCGATACCCTGCGTGTGAATGCGTGTGAATGCGCGAGGACCGAATATCAGTTGTTTTTCCAGTTGCTTTTCGGAGCGGCGGCGTTTTTGGGAGGCAGTTGTTCTGGGGCGAAGAACACGAATCGATTGAATAAAACTGTTATAACCTAAATTTTGGGGGCTCGTCCGAGTTTGTATTACGGGTGGTGCGAGTGCATTTCATATTTGCTGCGTGCGGGTGCGAAGTGCGCAAAGTGTGCTGTGTGCGAGATCGTTGATTTGCGTGACGGAGCCCCAATATTAAATGCAATGAGTCCAGCAAAGAGAACGGCTAGCGGCTTCTCGGTAGCAGAGCTAAAAGAAAAGTTGGGCTCTATGAACTTGACTACGGCAGGCTCAAAGGCGGAGTTGATAAGCAGACTGATGTCTGCGGATCCGACGGGTCAATGGATGGGCGAACCGGAGGAGACACAGCAAGCTGCGGGGCTGGAGGAGGCACAGCAAGCGGCGGGGTCAGGGAAGAAAATACGTCAATGCATCGGGAGCACAGGGGGCACAGATTTTGCACGAGGTTGAATTGTTACGGAGGGAGAGGGATCTCGCAGAACGTTAACTGGAATTCGCGAGACGCGAAATTGAATGGTATCGCAGAACACAAGAATCTCATCAAATTCGGGAAACCCAGAATGAAGAACCAGTAAGAAGAGCGCGTAGAGCGGATATAAAAACGATCGCTGAGCTTATCAATACGTTCGAAGAAAAGCACAGGACGTATGAAATGTGGGAAAAGCAAACACGGCTTTTGAAAAACACGTATAACCTTGGCGATGCCGAGATGTAGGTGGTGATCCGTTCAAGGATAAGAGACAAAGCGGTTGAATGGTTCCATTCGAAGCCAGAATTCATCGAAATGAATCTGGAGGAAATATTCGCAGAAATGCAAAAGATGTACAACCAACGAATCACCAAGGCATCAAGAAGAAAAGAATTTGATGCACGTATTTGGAAGAAAGGTGAAACATTTAGCGAATACGTGCATGATAAGGTGATTCTGAGAAACCCCGTGTCCGCGATCGACGACGAGGAAATCGTTGAAAATATCATCGAAGGTATTCCAGACCTTTAACTACGGGATCAAGCTTGGATGTGTGGCGGCCTACTTCCTACACTCGCAACAAGATGGACAGATAGTCAAAGACCTTTCTCGCTACTACCTGATCAGTCGCCGATCCCTATATATACGTCCTCAACTGCCGATATCATCGTCTAAGGCAGGGCCCGCTAGATAGCCTTACTGACGAGTCCTCTAGCAGGCCTAGGACGAAACGCTCCCATTCCTTTTCCTTCTTTCTCTCTCTCACACACTTACAGAACCGCCAAAGATGCATAAGTTTGAAAATACAGCCGAACTGCTGCAGGCGTTAGAGAGGATAACACTGCGGTCCGGCGGGCAGAGCACAGAGCAGAAAACACAGCAGGATGCTGATTCAACATCGACGACCGGGAACAAGCAGAGGCCGGAAACCAGGGATTCAGAGCGGTTTGTGAGAAAGTGCTACGGATGCGGTTCCGAGAACCATGTGCTATAAAATTGTGCGACGAAAGCCGATGGTATAATGTGTTTTGCGTGTTTTGTGTGTTTTGCGTGAGAACTAATAGATTCCTTCTATAAGTTGAGGTGTAATATGTCCCTCAAAATGCACTTTTTACATTCGCATCTAGACTTTTTTCCGTGCATCCTTGGCGATGTAAGCGATGAACACGGTGAAAGGTTCCATCGAGACATTTTGGTTATGGAAACAAGATACTTGGAAAAAGATAGTACATCCGTGCTTGCAGACTATTGTTGGAGTTTAATAACAGAAGCGGAAACATCTCGTAAACGTCAGTCAAGAAGAAAGAAGTTTTAGTTTCTATCTTGTAAATTCCTATTTTTACTATAAAATAATAAATAAAGAATAAATATATTAATAGAGTGAGAATATAGTAATAAATAATTAATAACAATAATAAATATAACATTTAAATAAGCAGACATAATTGCGCCGTATCCCGTCGAACGACCGCGCTAGTGGAAGAGCACCACTGGCGGCAACTCATGTCGGGCGAAGATATTTTGCTTTCTGGATCGAAAAAAAACGTCGATGTTGGAAATTTGAAAGGGTGGTTTCTCAAGATGAAAGTCTGCTCTATCGCGTGGTATAGTTCGATTTTCCGCTGGACCCTTATTTTTTAAAAATATCGTCAAAAATGGGTGCAAAAATGGCGTCTCTCCGTCTTTAATCGTTGTTTAAACATGTTTAAACAATCATAATTGTTATGTATTATTATTGGATATCACTGTATTCGGAAAAGTCTACAGAATCTTTTGTCGTAAAGAACAATTCAATATCTTTTATAATAACATCGCAATAATTGTTCAAAGTTGAAAAATGTGTCTTTTTTTTTAAACTCAATTTTCTCAAAAACTGTACGTATAGGAGAAAAATTAAGGTCAGATTCGGAATCACCGCGAGAAACTCTATAAGAATCGCATAGTGGGAATCGAAATAACCAAAAAAAAGTTGAAATTTGTTGGACAGTGTTATTAAAAGAAGTAACAGGTGATACTAGAATAACCAAAGAGATAACGAGTGACAGTTTAAATGTACTTAAACTAGTGAATGGCAGAACTTATAAATCAAGATCGAAATTATTAAATAGAAAGTTTCATTTTGTTCGAGAGGGTATGGAAGATAATAATATAAGTGTAACTCATGTACCGAAAAGATGCGTGCGGATTGTTCAACGAAAGCTCTGAGTGGACCCAAATTATATAAGAATGTAAAAGAAATCATACAAACAGATTAGCAATAAAAACAAGAGGAGTGTGTGTGAGGTTATTTTTATTGTATGTGTGAGGTTGTATGATGTTTGACGCAAGAGGGGGCATTGTGCGGGGACAACGAGCGTCGAGCGTTGCATGCGGTGTGCTTTTGCCTTGGACCGTCGGAGAGTGTAACAGTAGAGAGAGAGAGAGAGAGATATTGTGAGAGTGAACAGTTCAGCTATTATTTAAATATATTTGTTCGGAATTTTACCCCACTCTTTTTTATCCTACCCACATTTTCTGCTATAAAAGCGGGTCTCGAGGACCACAGCGCAGTTGACGCACGACTACGAGCATATCGACATCGCTCGATATTTTCCGGTTTCTTTTACTCAGAGTTTAGATTTTGCGGCATGTCGAGATTTTAGTTCACCAGTATACACAACACGCGAATATTGTATTTATCGGGAACCGGACAAGTGTGACGGTCTTCGTTTCTGTACGTCCATAATCAATAAAGTATATTTCTTGTCTTTTTTCGGATCCTCGTGTTTTGTGAAGTGCTTTTTATATCTAACCACCACAGTTCCTTTACCAAAACGAACAGTTACAATTGGAACGTAATAAAGGACCGGACCATCAACTAATGAGATGCGATACCGGAAAAACAAGGGTTCGAGAGCGTTCCCCGAGAAGATTCCGTACTTACCACCATTCGCGTAGTGACATCTGTCGCGCGTGCCGAGAACGGCAAATTACATGGCCGAATCAAGGACCCGGAAACGGTACCACCGACCTTCGAGATTTTCCTGGTAAGGTGCCCTGCCTTACAGGACACGTCAGCCGAGAAGTCATGGCCAACGTTGCGAAGCCCCACGTGCACGCACGGGCAGCGAGAAACTGGACCGACAGCACCCGGTCAACCAACCCGGAGGCGCCGAAGAGACAGGGACCCTTTCTCGAACACCTCTTCGTTTCGCGGTCCGACGCCGCCTCATCTCGCCATAAACAGGGTTCCGGCGAGGGTGGTGCAGTCGACACCCAGAGGAGGAGGAGTTGCCTCGGCCGGTCAAAGAAGAGATCGGAAAGCTTCTTCGCGTTATGGTCCGCGGCCCGTGGACCCCCGTCGAGACAGTCCTGACTATTGAAATCTTACGCGGATAACGCTCGACTAGAGAAAATTCGGCAAGAGGGCCAAGTAGGGGGAGCGAGAATCGATCCACCGACCGACCGGCAGCCGATGGATCACTGTTGCGCTAGCTTTCGTTCCGAACAGTCGATAGAATTTTTCACCACTTCTAACCGCGACGTAGCGATTAAGGCCACGAGCCATACGGGTTTTGCGCGTCTTCGGCTTCGCCGTAAATCGCGAAAGATCCCGCGGGTGAACAGTGGTTCCCGATCCGGCCCAGCGAATCCCGGTAAAGAAACCTGAGCGAGCGAGGGTCAATCGAGTCCACGACCACCCGAGACGAGAAGGCTGAAACGGCAAGTCAAACAGTGATCCAGTTGGCTAACTACTGTAGCAAAGTGGCTCAATCGATCTTTCTCGCGCGAGGATAAACGTTCCCCGTTCCGTCCTCGACTTTTCGCGTGTGCCGAGGCGCAGGGCGTTTGATCGTAATTCAGAGAGAGTTTCCCCCGGTTTCGAACAATTGGAAATTTCCTCGGAGGAGTCGCGTTTCGTGTCGAATCCTGTGTCGCGCCGAATCTCGAAGCGCGTTCGCCGAAACCCAGAACGCGTAACGGTTATCGTACGCCTCAAAACACCTCGAAACGCCTCGCGTGCGAAAGCTATCGCGATGGTCCCGTAGCGCGAGGTCCATCCGCGCCTCCCAGGATCCCGTCCGTCGGGATTCGATTGATTCCGGTACCGAAGATCCGTACGGCGGCGAGAATTTGTTAGATAACCGCGCTGCGACCGACCAACTGTTCGCCAAGCCTGTATGAACAGCGTGGTCTCTCGGGTTGCGGCCACGTGGCGGCACATTTTGTAACTATAGTGACTCTATGAATAAAATCCACTCGAGACCATTTCGTTACATTTAAGAGTGCGCCGGAGCCAGAAAAGACCAGAGAAAATTCCCTAGGAAGCTCTTGACAAGGATAGAGAGATCCTCGTCTCTCCTATGGGACTGCGACGGAGAGGGAGATATGTCGCTCGCAGGAGAGACAAAGACAGAGATTACGAAGCAGCTTGTTTTTCCGATGAGCCCACTACAGATGCATTTAGCGAGGAAACAATATATTTTGATGGTCTTTGAGTTGTAATATTCTCTGAATTATTCTACGTTCCCGTACAGAGCCCTTTTTTGAAAAAGTGTACAGAAAAAAAATTGTTCTATAAAAACGTACGCTATTATTGTTTAAAAAGTTTCAAGATACAAATTGCAAAAAAAGGGCTCTGTACAGGAACATGCAATAATTCAGAGAATATTTTAACACAAAGAGCATAAAACAATGTTGCTTCTTCGCTAAATGCAAGTGTAGTGGGCTCATCGAAAAAACAAGCCGTTTTGTATTCTTTGTCTTAACCTCTCCTGCGAGAAACATATCTGCCTCTCTATCTTTGTTTCTTAGTTCACCTTTACGCCGATGGTGGCGTATGTTCGCTCCGGCACACCCTTAAGGGAGAACGCTACCCTTGCTTTTCAGAATATTTATCAGTGTTACCAACCTCTGTGCAGAAAAAGAGATTGGTAACACTGATAAACACGCAACTGCCTGATCAACGCGAGATGGAGTTGCTTGCTATTTCGATATTCTAATCTCGAATGTTGTATTCTATTCTTCCAACTTGCAGGTTGGAACCGCTGACCGAAACGTACAATCGTACGAAAATCCATATATTGACTTTGTCACGCTTTCACTGTGGCATACATATGTATTAGGCCAACGCTTCAGTTTTGCTATGATTCCACGTTGACAGTCTTTCTGACTAGGCGCCATCTCGCCTAAACTAGCTGAACTAAAATTGGTTCTAGACTTGCTCTGCATCAGAGAGGACCTCTGTCTTCGTGAACGTAATATGGGGAAATCTCTGCTATGCGAATGCAATCACGGGCGTAGATTGTTTGTCCTTATTTCTGCGAATTTTGGGCTGAGCGAGAACTCATTCTAAAGAGGAAGGTTATAGCTAGTGCGCTCGACCGCATTATGGCAGCGAAAAAATCTTTTAGAGACAAAAAAATACATTGAAGTCTGCAAATATTTTTCTCGATTTTGTCTCTACTTCGGACACTTATATTATTAGATATAGACATAATCCCGTTAAAAAAAATCGGTCGAGCGCACTAGCTATAACCTTCCTCTTTAGAATGAGCCCTCGCTCAGCCCAAAATTCGCAGAAATGAGGACAAACAATCTTGGCGCGCAAACCCAGGTTTCGATCCAAAATCTAGTTACATTCTAGTTCCTTTCTAGTTATATCACGAGGGTGGCGTTCCCCCTTAAGAATACAAGACAGATTCAGTCTTACTGTGTAAGTCGTTCAAAGATATTCTGCTAAAATGTTTTGTTACTCGATAACAGCCATATCAGATATGATACGCGTTCATTACGAGTGCAACAAAAATAAAAGACACAGTAAACCGCAGTATGTAGATGAATCTCATAAAAAATAAGTGAGATATTCAAGATTCTCAAGTTAGGTGGGTCACCCTGTATTATTAGTGGCATATTTATTATATTAACGGTAGCGATTGGTGCCCGCAGTTGTGTTTCCCTATCCTACCCTACTTGGGACCTTTTCTTTCCCCTCTAGGGAAAAAAAGAGAGAACATCGCTAATCTCCCTCGGGTGCGCGGGGGGGGCTTTCTTCGATTCACTCCGCCCACGCCTATACCCGAGTATAACCACTCGTGTTCTTGTCTCCATTGAGTGCGTTCTTACACAACATAGTAATAGTACCTGTTCCAGGGATGCCGCCCGAATGGCATCACAAACCAAAACAGTTGGTGAGTACTTGTAATATCTATTCTTTATTTATCTTTGCCTTCTTTTTCCAACTTTCTTTGAAATTCTTCTTTTTCTGCTAGAATATAATTAATAAAACTATTAATTTTATTCCAGGCACTCTCCGACCGGAGCATACACTCCAGGAAGGTATCCACCGTGAAGTCGTGGTCCAAGTCAATTTGGAGTTGCAATCTTTGCTCCTCAAATTTCTCACATTTAAATATTGTATGTTCTGCGTCATCCTTGGTATCACCACGCCACCAGCACAGGTCATTCGAGGCTTTCCGGATCCTAAAGAGGTATGACTTAAATACCCCACGGTCCGTAAGGGTTTGAGTAAGTCTGAAATTCAGAAAACCAAATTTCCGTTCTGCCCAAATTTTGGGAACCGGTATCAATCTCTTGGTCCATGCTCCAGTGGGTTGCTGGTGTCAGAGGTTGTGTCATCTGTTCCATGATTGTTCCTGCACATTGTTCTTCACTATTTCTAATTGATCTTTTTTCCATTCTTTCAGGTCTTCATCGTCATCCTCCTCAACTCGGAATCTTCTAGATGCCTCGTACAGCGGTTTCCTGTTCAGCAGGAATATAGGTAAGGTTGGCATATAGCCAACTATAGTGCATAAGGAATATCTTCCCGCAGATCCATATGCCCTGGCCACCCTGTTAAGGACTGCGTCTCCTAGACAGACGACACTCGCGTGTGACTGCACACAGTCACCACAGTACACTCACACACCGCTAGACCACGTATACGTACGCAAAGATTGCAAGGGTCCGGGGATTCCACTCCTGATATCTTAATAATGCAAAGACGGGGTTTCTTATTAGTCAAAATCGGTAGATAAAAGATCAATCTAGGGGGCTATTTGCCTCAAAAGTCTTACTTTTACGTTTACGACGCGTAATTCTCATTATTCTGCAGCATGTCGCGGAGCCGCGAGTAGCAATGGAGAGGCGACGGTGCTGCCGCCTATTGTGGCTGTCGATATGCTACCGAATAATGTGAATTACGCGTCGTAAACGTAAAAGTAAGACTTTTGAGGCAAACAGTCCCCTAGATTGATCTTTTATCTACCGATTTTGACTAATAAGAAACCCCGTCTTTGCATTATTGAGAAATCAGAAGTGGAATCCCGGACCCTTGCAATCCTCGCGTACGTATACGTGGTCTAGCGGTGTGTGAGTGTACTGTGGTGATTGTGTGCAGTCACGCGCGAGTGTCGTCTGTCTAGGAGACGCAGTCCTTAAGGCCTGCCCGTTGAATTCTTGTTAATCTTTTACAATTTCTTTTATATTTTAATGCTGTTTCCGCTCATATCGGGCTACCATAGCATACGATAGACTCACTTAAGTTGTAGTACAAACGGCGTCCGGCATACGTCGGACCGCCGATGTTTGCCATAATTCTCGACAATTCCCCGATAGCCTTACTCACACGCTCTTCCAATTTGTCCATGTGATAAAAATAGTTGTTCGACTTAGTTAGGTGAATGCCTAAGTATTTAATATTCTGGCTTGCAGCAATTTGCGTTCCTTGGAGATCAATTGTGAACACTTCCGGGATATGCTTCCTATTGGAGAATATAAATTTCGTTTTATTAGGGGCCATATCTAATCCTTTTTCTTTTAGCCATGGAAATATAATTTTATTTATAGTGCTTTCAATATTTTCGTTTAGTTTGTTTAATTTAGAATCTGTGGCGTATACCAAGATATCGTCGGCGTATGCAATAACATTTATGTCTTTAATGAATTTTAAATTTAACGTCTCGTCGTAAAGCAAGTTCCATAATATAGGTGTCAATCAGATCCCTGTGGGACACCTTTTTGCATGACAATTGTTGTATTTTCATCCGATGCTTTGTATATTATTTTCCTGTTATAGAAAAAGTTTTGTAAGAGCATTTGTAAGCTCTCTGGAAATTGTCTTTTTTTAATGATTTCAAATATGTTCACTTAAATATGTCTAATATCTAAGCTTTATGATTATCTGTTATGAAATGATTTTGCATTTTTTGTAATGCATCTATCGTACAACGGCCTTTGTAAAAACCGAATTGGTTCGTATGATACGGTATCGTTCCGAGATGTTCTGTTATTTTCCTTTCCATTATTTTCTCTGGTATTTTGTTTAAGCAATCGCCAATGCATATTGGTCTAAAATTAGCTGCATCCAAAGTGTTTTCTTTATTTTTTCTTAATAGGATAACCCTAGCTTTTTTCCATCTTGGTGGTATATAGTTTAATGTTAGGCATTTGTTTATGATTTGCGTGAATCGGTTGCGATCGTTCAGGATAATAAATTTGATTAATCCCGGTGGAATTTTATCTAGGCCAGTGGCTTTTTTGGTATCAAGCTCGTTAGCGATATCCCAAATTTCGCTGGTATTTGTTTGAATACGATCGTTTACCAGCGTAAAATCGTCGTATATAAGTCTATCTGGATCTCGTGGAAATAGCTCTGAGAGAATAGCGGTTGCTTCCAATGATTTTAACGTAGGTGGGGGGTGTCTTTCTTTCAACCTGTTACGGATTACCTGAAATGGTCTACCCCAAATGTCGGCTTTTAAAAGGTCGTTAAACTGATTCCAGGATTTCTTTTTACAATCAATGATTAAGTGTTTAAATTGTCTTTTCAAATTTACATATTTTTCCTTTTCAGGTCCTGCTGGTAATTTCTTTTTAGTTTCTCGTTGCATAGCTCTTCTTGATTTCATAACTTTGGCCCGTAGAGTTTCTAATTCCTGATTCCACCATGGATTTTCTCTTCCTTTAAATTTATTACTTTTTTTCTTTAATGTTTTATTGCATGTGGATGTTATATTTTGAAAGTATTTATTAATTATATCTTTGTTGTTTGTATTCTGCCAATCTATTTGATCATTTGCCTGATTAAACGTTCTTTTAAAACTATTTTCGTCGAATGTTTTTAAGTTCCACGACCATTCCGTTTTATTTTTAATATTGAATTTTAGGTTATCTTTCAGATTGATCTTGTGTATACAATATAAGTGGTCCGATGCGCTGTATTTCTTATCTATTTTACTTGAGATTCTCGGAATTAGACTAACGGATGCACAAATGATGTCTACTTTGGACCTCCTGGTACCATCTTGATTGCTAAAGGTGTAATCGCTACCAGTGGAAATTATAGGGATATGATCCATTTCACTGAGATAACGATCTATCGTTCTACCTCTCCGATTGAGGATCCTGTCCCCGAATTAGCGAGATCTAGCGGTTGGGTCGCCCAGTATAATAACCGGGTTTATATCCAGTTGTTCCGTTTCAGCTTAAGTTCCGCGAAACAATTGTTGTACTCCTTTTTTCAAATATTGGGTGAAATTCCCACATAAAAAGAGCATGTGATGATATCGCTATTGGACATTCTAATATTTCTGTTCGATATAATGATAGCTGCTTTATTGTCTGCGGAGTTTATCCAGGTATCTTCTATTTTGTTTGGTTCCTGTATGCAGGCAATGTCTGCCTTAAAGTCTATAATTGCTTGGTTTAAAAGCCAATGAGCTTGCTTCCCGTTATCGCAATTTATTTGTAGTATATGCATGATAGTTTTCGAAGTTCTGTTTTAGTTCTTGAATTTTCTTTCTGAACAGGGGGCACGCCATGGAGCGTGTGAGATGATCGAATGGCATTTTATCTCTATAACAGCACAAGCAGCGGAGTCCGCCTGTGCAGTCTTTTTGCTCATGGCCGTCTGTACCGCATTTCCTGCATCGCTTATTGTCAGGTATGTGCTCACTACAGTTTGTACTATAGTGCCCCATGCAGTGACACCGATAGCAAATGATAATTTTCGGCATTGGGCTAAGTTTGATCACCATTTTTCCAATTATGGGTTTGGTGGTCTCCGTAACCTTTTGTAAAACTTTCGGTGGCACTTCCGCGATCGCCAATTGCGTTCCCATTTTAGTAACGCGTAAGATTTTGATTTTAATCTCTTCTTTTGGTATTTTGAGCAAATTTCCTAAGTCATTAATAATCTCTTCCTTACTAATTATAGGATCTAACTCTTTTATTTCCAGGTCAAATGTCTTTTGCAAGATTTGCATTTCGTTATTTTTACCTAGTATTAAGCTTAGTTGTTTTTTAGCTATTTCTTCGTTAGTATCTTCGGCGAGTTCTAGCAGTATATGTCCTACACGTGTTTTACGAATCTTGTTGATGTTGCCTATTTTTTCCAAGTTATTTTTCATCTTTTCGCATACTGTATGAATTTCTTCAGGTCTATTGACCTTGATAATTAACGCATCCGTTTTGGGCATGGTCCATTTTGGTCTCGTTAATCTTTTCATTCTAGTTGGCTGTTGAAATTGTATTTCGGTGCCGCTGGTCTGTGAGTCTTCTACAATGGGTAATTTTTTAGTCTTGTGTTTTCTAGTTTCTACCACTTTCCAGCTACTCTCCTCTCTTTGCCTGGTTGTATTGTTGTTCTCTCTTTGCATGTTTGTGTTATTGTTCTCTCTATACAAGTGTATATTATTGTCTTCATTGTATTTCTCATTGTTTCTTTTACTTGTGCTTGTTCCCTCAGCTATTACTGTCTTTTGCGTGTTTAGTTTATTGTTTTTTTCCAAGTTTCTTTCTTTTTTTAAACTATCTAGGAAGGTAATCAAGCCCTTACGTAACTCCAATTCTGACTCGCTCTCTTGTCTAGTTCTGTTGATATTTTCCTTGCTATTTCTAGGAGATGGACCCTTTGTCCTTTTCCTCTTTATGCGTTAATCTCTATCTGTGTTGAAGAGGGCGACTTATTACCCTTCCTCTTTGTCACTGACGCATATGAGTTTCTATTTTCTCTGTTGGTCGATTCGGATTCTGACCTTGATCTTTTATCCGTGTCTGTTTCCGTTTCCATTTCCCGTCTTCTCGAGAGTTTTAACTGTTTTTCTTTCTTTTCAGAATTCATCTCTATTCTAGTTTGGTTATCTTTCTTTTTTAATAATTCTATCTGTGCCTTCGGTATTTCCTCTCTCCTTTTATACATTTCCTCCTTTTCTATATGCAACTTCTGAGCTTGTTCCTCTTTTAATATTTCTTCCTTCCTCAAAATTTTAATTGAGTTCATTTTTCTGATCAGGGTCTCGAAATCAATTACTAAAGATTCTGATCGTTCTTTCGCGCCCGCTCTTACATACTTGACCATCTGTACACACGCGTTATGTTCTTTTAAATCTTTATAATATTCTCGCATGCTTTTCGTCAGGTCATCCACCAACTTTAATATTTTGTCTTTCTTAAAAGCTTCTTTTTTTTGCAAGATATTCGAGTCTGATTCAGATTTAGAGGATTCATTGATATTATCGCTCCAGCCAACTGTTCCCCCACCTGGTGTAGGCCAGTCTACGATGTCCTTGTGGGCGGATGAGATACCGGCCCTACTTGGGACCTAACACGTTTTTATTACATGTGCAATCGTTACAAGATAAACTGTGCAAACACAGTCCGAAATCAGTCTTCTACTTTTCCATAAATGCAATATATTTTTTGCACGAACTTTTAATACACATAAAAGTAAAACATAGCGTAATTAATATTTGATCGAGACGGAATCGGACCGATAACAAACTGATAACGTGTATCGAGCCTAAATAACAATCTCCTCAATCGTGTACCGTGTTATACATATCACGGATTTTCCCACTTCTCTAGCCGTGTTGTTCGTTGCCATATTATGCAAGAGTTATCAGAATGTATATGTTATGATTTGACTACAGATGTTCATGCACACATAGATTTCCATTTCCGTGGACTAATGTGAAGCAAGTGAAATTGCAGCAAGAGGTATTTAACACGTTCCGTAAACTATTACAATAACAGAATAATCTTATACATTCTAGTGTGATCACATCATGATACCATCCTCTCCCTTTTGGTGCTATATATACAATCTTAAACTTATCTATTATCACATTATTTGTTTTGAACGCATGTGCCATCGGTGGTACACGTGATACGTGTTAATCAATCGAAATTCCTACTATATCGCAAAAAAGTAAACTTCATCGAAGTAGCACTGTGCCGCAACGAGTTTTATAAAACTTGAGATACTGTTAACTGTGAACTGGAAGCACAGGCAATCTGCAGCCAACTTATAATATAATTCAATGTGTTACACCGACTTCGGCAACAATATTTATTTACCGACATGTTGAAATCATCGACAATCATTGGATCGACGAATATTCTACTGGCTTTATTCGTAAGAGTGTCCAAGAACTCTTGTCCTCAATTGTTAATGTCGATGAAATGATAGTCAGTAATTTGGACATGTCGGTAAATTAAGTAGGTAAATCGATTAAACCGTTACGACTGTTCATAAAATAATAAAGAATCTTACAAGTGATGACTGCAGCAAGTAGACGAACTGCTTCGTACGGCGGCACGCACCCCGGCCAAACGGGTTGCAATATGTACTCGGCGAATGTGAGGGCGGTAATTGCGTTTCCCGTTGGAACCAAGATAAAGAACGCTACCCAAAGGTAGAGAAACGCAGGAAACGGCCCGAACGCGTCACTAATGTACGCGTAATCACCTCCAGACTTCGGAATCATCGTACCTGAAATCCAAATATTATTCACCATTAAAAATAATGTAGGATCCCTCGCAACGATGCCCAGTGGCAAAGGGTATAGTTGGATAATTATTAATTTTTGGCCACACCATTCGATAGGCCTCCCAGAAAAAAAAACCCTTTGTGATAAATTTCAAGTCGGTACCCCTGCTACAAGCGTAGTTGTAGTGTGGACTTCGTTTTAGTGAATTATGTTCTATTTCTTCTGTTCTGTTCAACAAAAAGTTACGAAAAAATTCATGAACCTTCTATCTAATGGCATCCCTAGCAGTGAATTATTTCAGAATTTTTGGTTGCAAAATCAATTTTTTTTTAAATCCGGAAGCATACAACTGCCGATTTCATATTGAAGTTTTCAGTGGATCACGTTTATATATATTATGTTAGTTGTGGGTTTGGGGGCACTTTTCACCATTTTATCCGACTACAGTCTTTCCTCGCATAGTGTAACTTTCGTCTCTACGGATAATGTTTATCCACAGTACGGATTTCCCCTTGGGCAGTTGGTCGCGCTACAATGTAACACGATCCGAGGCTGGATATCGATTAGGAAATACTAATGCAACGATGAAACTTTATTACTTTTAGTTATTTCGTTCCGTAACCTTTACCAACGTATTGGTGACATTTTTCTGATTAAAACGAGACCAAACGCGATAGAATTGCGATCACAATTACTTGTTCAATAAGCGATGAAAGTTTCAAACGAAAAGAACAGCATGCGGAAAGAAAGAGACGCATAGACTCGTAGCACTCGGCATAGATCAAAGGCCTACGTATCGATTGCAATGGTAACGCAAATACAAAACTTTTTAATTTTTATTTTCTTCCTACAAAATTTTTGCTAACAAGTTTATGACATTTTTCTAATAAAAATAAGTCTAAAACACGCCATAATTTGGATGATTTTTTAAAAATAATTTTTAGATCTTTACGGATAGGAATTCCGATGTCCAATATTTTTACTACAAACTCCCAAAAACTCATTTCCATCGATTTGTAAAATCAACAATTCTTAAGATGTCAAAAAATCCTTTCTCGTCCGGCGATTTCGGCAATTGATAGTGCACGAAAATAAACAAAGTACTTTGCACTGTGGATGGTATTTACCTGTACTGCATACTCGGAGTGTACGACAACCCAACAACAATTTAGATAAAATAAATGACATCTCGCGCCCCCCTTGTCCGCATTCTGTTTTTTCCAACGTGACAGTTGCAATTGTAGGACAAATGCTGCCGACCCCTATTTTAGAATGTCTAAGGATTGTTCAGCAATTTCATGGACAAAATAACAAATATGTAATTCAAACCTCAGGTTTGACAGCTTAATATGCTTAATATGCCTAGGCTTAATATGACCTTAGTTATGACCAGATTATGACCAGGTTATTATAATCTGACCTTAATATCTTAACCCACTGCTGTTCCGCTATCGCTCGTACGGGGCAGTGTATTGGACTACTTGTTGGACGTAAACAAATTGAAAATGTTTTTCCATTACGTGAAAGGTGTAATTTTAGGACAAACACTGTCGACCCTTATTTCAGAATGTCTAAAGAATATTTAGCAATTTTATTGACCCGAAATAACAAACAATTCAAACCTAACAACTGTTTGTAGTTACTGGAGTGTTTCACATCTCATGTGTGCCGATATGAAATTTTTACATGGTGCGTACAGTTGCAGAGTATCGTAGTGGGCGAAATGTCACTATTGGTTTCCCTAAAATGAACATTTTATGATTTACCCGTGTAACTGACATAATTTTTGATATCATTTATTAGGTTGTGGTAGAAAAGTTCTGTCGCATTTAAAATAAGCAAGTAATTTTGCTGGTACGTCGAAAACACATGTTGCTAATTAGTCATTGGGATACGGTAATTGACAGATTACCTGAATGATGGCAACAAGTTGTACAAATAATGAAAAAAAACGCTATTTCAAAGAGCAAGAATCGTAGAATACGACCATATATTTAAACATTTTTTCACACTAGGTCCGGTGGAATAATTTGCAGAACAAAGATATGTTTCTAATATATTTTCTAGTAATTATTTTGAATCATTATTTAACACGGTAAACGCCACGCCGGTCCCTAGGGGCCGGGCGTTAGACTTTCATAAGTATGTACCTACTTATGTTACAACAAGTGGTCGAATGGTCCTCCATCGCAGTCTAAGCACTTTTCCATCAGTTTCTTGATATTGCGCACCATAACGATAACGTAACGATAATGGTACTCCAGAACATTTGCCGAGGCCGAAATAATTCAGTGAACTTTTAGCTTCGATAACTTCTTAATGAATAAGTTTAGGGTATAAGTATGTTAGTACTTTTATGTAGAGCACAACCAACTGCATCGATTGGTGCAGTCAAAACTGTAGGTTTCCATTTGAAAAAAAAGTGCAGTTGCATTTTTCTGATGCACCACCATACACCAATACCTCTTTCCTCCCAAGAACATTCTCATACCAACACCCTAACCCCCTCATAGCCAACATACGAAACTATGACCCTACCAAAATTTCAATACGCTATAGGAGAAATAGCTACACCCCCAAGATACTTCTTAATAACATTCAAAACCAATCCCCCCGTAAAACACCCCCTTTCGCCCCTCATACATGCATATAGGTTTTTGAAAGTTTCTCCTATAAACTTCCTCATGGTGGTTCATCGACCCGAAACTACCTAACAAGCCGCCACTAATCGCTCAAAACCTTTAAGTGCTATACAGATTAAAAGGATCCTATCCTCAGGTACTGCGAAAACACCACCCAAGTGAAAACCAGGGGAAAAAAGCTCGACCAGCAATCATTCCAAAAATGCGGAAGTGGCAAAATCACTCACCGCATCAGGAGAGCGGCGGTCCCGCTGAGACCAGAAGCGGCCAATCGCCCAATGGAGGCCAGGACGAGAACCAGCCCGAGAGCAGGGCCAACACCAACCCGGGTGCGACCACCACCGCCGAAACCTCGGTACGAGGCGAGACCGGAGGGCCCATCCTCCCTCACAAAAGACCGCTTCGTACGAAAGGCGACGGAGATTAGACAGATGGCAGCCGCCAAACCAAGAAAAGGAGCCACGAGCAATCAGCGGTTAGAACCGACCGAACCACCAGCCGACCCAGCCATGCCCGAACACAGTGTGGAGGAGGATCTGCGGGCACTAGACGAGCTTTTGGCGGGCCTCGAGAGAGAGCCGATAGCCCTGGAGCCGTTGCCACCCTCACCGCCGAAACTCTTGAGACCAGCAACTGCCACGGCACCACCAGCAGTGATGCAAATCAATCCGGAACCACCGCCACTGATTCCGGTCGAGCAACGAGCCCAAACACAGCCACCACCGATCGCAAGGAGAGCCGGACACACACCAAGGCCCCCAAGAGAAAGTCGTCCGCAGACGGCCACACGGCCACACACCACATCACGGCCACCCGTCACACCACGGCCGACATCATCTCCGCCACCCCGGCCGCTACCGGCACCGGGACCAGTACCGACCCTGTTACCACCGGGGACAGCAGGAGTCCGATCCGCAACAGGGTCCTCACTACCGGGAGAGAGACTCCCCCCCAACAGCGACCTGGCCCGCCACCTCAGCCCAAACTTGGCAACCCCATCATGCCGTCAGACGAGCCGGATTCGTTCCTGCTGAGGTTCGACCAGCTGCGACAGAGACATTTATACCGTCTCCCCGGCACCGGAGGATACATAACGATCCGGAGGAACAAGGGGGGGACCCTCTACGTCCGATTCCGGCCACACCTCCGCGAGTAGTTATAAGGTAGTGTTAAGATAGGCTAAGTTGTAAAATTAGTTTAAGTCACATTAAGGATTGTAGGTTCAGTAGGTTAAGTCGATGGACCAACGACGAGACAAGGTGGAAGTCTCGCGTCCCGAAGTAAGGAGAGGATGTAACGTATATAAATGCCGCGAGACTGCATGGCGCTAGCTCCCGTGGCGACCGCGATGTGGCTATCGCGACGCGGTTTCTCACGAGTAAAGTGATAACCGTGCGCGTATAAAGAGGGTCACGAAAGTCCGGGTAGACGGTTCGGGTTACTAGCACAGCTATTAGCGAGGATTCTCGAATGCCGCCGCTGAAGCTACGAACTCTCCGTACCTACCTACGCACCACGGCCCCAAGTGTCACACGGCATGGGGAGACCCTACCTGCGAGAGACATAAATCTCCGCCGTCCGAAGCGGCAGACACTGGCGGGCATCCTTAAGGACTGCGTCTCCTAGACAGACGACACTCGCGCGTGACTGCACACAATCACCACAGTACACTCACACACCG
>CM052203.1:248070-258184 GCA_028455805.1 Lasioglossum figueresi
GGGGGAGGCAACTACAATGATTAATAAACGCATTTATATGTTGTACAAAACGTCACAAAATTCTAAGAAGCTGTGTCATTATATACATAATTGTTTTTCTAATTGAAATTGAAAAGCAGTCAAAATGACTTCCTTAGTCAATCTAGTGTTAAGAGTTTGCTCACTGCTAGATTTCTCAGTGTATCGACAAGCGATCCATAATGCGTTATTCGGAACAGGAGAAAATTCAAATGGTTTTAATTTACGGTGAAGCTCGAGAGTGTCTAAGAGAAGCAATACCAATTTACAAAGACAGATTTCCAGAACGTTCTTGTCCATCGCGTTCCGCATACTCAAATAATGTTAAAACATTTTGCGAGACTGGTAGCGTCAACAGAAACATTCGTGCGAGACGTAAGACTGTTACTCGTGAAGCAAATGTGAACAATATCGTCGCTAAAGTTAATCAAAACTCGCATGTTGGTATAAGGCAACTTGGACGTGAAACCGGTATTAGTGTGACAAGCACATTCCGGATTCTTCGTTCAAAAAAATTTTATCCTTTCCATTTATCTCTTCGGCAAGATCTCCATGGAAGAGGCTTTGAAAACCGCGTACAGTTTTCTACATGGGGTATACGGAAATATGAAAGCGATGAAATGTTTTTTCAAACAATATTGTTTACGGATGAAGCATCCTTTACAAATCATGGTCAGGTGAACCTCAAGAATATGCATTATTGGTCGGTTGAAAGTCCACGGTGGTTTAAACAACTCGATAAGTAAAGACCATGGACCACAAATATCTGGTGTGGTATTCTAAATAATAGGATAATTGGGCCGTATTTTATCAACGGTACGCAAACTGGGCAAAAGTATGCTGAATTTTTAGAACATATTCTACCAGGTTTATTAGAAGATGTATCATTTAGGGACCATCTAGTATTATGGTATCAACACGAGGGTGTCCACCACACTTTTCCCGTATCGCAACACGTGTCCTCAACGAAAAATTCCCAAATCGTTGGATTGGACGCAATGGACCTGTATCATAGCCGGCTCCTCGTTCACCCGATCTCACCCTACTTGATTTTTTCTTATGGGGGACATTAAAGGGTACGGTTTATCAAGAGCAGCCCACGACGCCAGAAAATATCAAGGAAATATCATGTGCTGATATGAAACCCGAAATCATCGAAAGAGCTGTACGATCTGTCGTTTTTCGCCTCACGGAATGTATCGCAACGGAAGGACATCGTTTCGAACATTTATTGCAGTAATAAATGTGATTATTTACAAGTTCAAATTCATGGTCGAATTTCTGTTACCGTTGAAATCTGAAATGTCGCTGAAAGTAAGTTCTGCATTAATTAGCAAATTTTAGAGTTCACGGTCATTTCAAGGTCGTGCTATTAAACATGGATGAATGCACAGTAATGTTTGCTATAACATACAACAAAAAATGTGTGTATATATGTAAAAAAAACACGAGTGACCTTGAAAAAACGATTACAAAATTACAATTCATAAAAAACGACTCTTCCATCTGATTCATAATTTGAAACCATTTAGATTACGTTAGAAACATTTTTTGTATTGTCAGAGATAGAGGAGATATTTAGGTGCCCTGTTTTAGACGAAAGACCCTGTATAATCGAAACCCATTGTGGGGAATACTAGCCAGGGAGGTATATTCTAAACTTTAGAATCTAAAGAATCTAAAGTGTGAAGGAAACCAGTTTAGTACTGTGAAACAATAGAAAAACTATGTTGAAATCACGCCATTAAGCAAAAAACGATTAAAAAATTGCATAAATCTATACCAAAAAGAATGTTACATGTTATAAAAAATAAAGGTGGCAACACAAAATATTAATAACCGATAAAAATAAGCTGTACGTGTTAATTTTTTACAGAAAACATTATCTCTCTTCTAGTTTTATCGCGGCTAACAAGAGGTCAAACTGGTGTTGCTTTCAAGTTCATAGAAATACTAACAATACACTGCGTTGAACAACGTCTCCAGAAGTAACTAATAACACTCTGTATGAAAGACGATGTGAAGTTATTTCATATAACACATAATTATTTCGTTTTAGGTGATAACTTATAGTATTGTCGCGGAGTGTATTTCACGTGCACTGTCATAGCTTCCAAATGCTTGATCTATCGCACGAGGCATTTACCGGATACGTATAGGTATATTATCGCACCATTATAAGTACATACAACTACGCATAAATGATCACTGCAACCAAAAGATACACGTACACTACTAAATGAATGCGATATCAGTCAAAGCAAAGCAAACAAAATCACGATAGTGAGGATTGCTCGAACTGTGTTTATCTGACCTGTAACGTTGTAGCGGTGTGTTTACAATCTCGTCGTGACTGTGCTTATGTCAACAAGTAGCGTTTCAGTTTAAAATCTAGAAGTTTTATGAATAAAAACCATTTTACTCATGATGCGTATAATACAATGCAATAAAGAAAAAAAAATTTGATCTTGAAATTGAAGGTCAAGAAGAATTTTGCAATTCTTTTTACAATCTTTATCGATCCGAAGATGTTGAATATATCTATGGCAGCAAAGACCAAACATTTCTTTCTACCCTGTACATTCTGAAAATTTCGATGAAATTGGTTAATTGGTTGATGAGTTATAAACAAAAGTGGTAAAAATGGCAGTTATAGGCCGGAAATCGTGAAAAATTGAGATATACCGGTGAATATTCCTCGTTATGATATTCGTGACTATCATTTCGCTGACATTACCTCGCAAACATTTTTATTTAAAAAAGATACGATTTCCACGAACGTATTTGTTCGCGATTTTGTAATCTCGATCGAATGCGATGTGATAGAAGACGATAGTCTCGACATGTAAAATGAATTGGCGAGTCTGGCGAGCGATTTCACGGTGGTCGCATTTGACAAGCGAGGGTTGTGGTAACGATTGAAAAGTGTGAGACGACGTGATGTTTCCCCGGATAAATTGTAATTTTATTAGTTTGGTTTTGAGTATTTCACCAGTGATCCCGGGTAATGAGAAGTTTGTGCACTCGGTTCGACAAGACTTGGATTCTACCAGGCCGGTTGCACATTTGAAGTTTGAGTGCATTGGAAGCGTTGAAGCTCCTTTGTCGTGCATACCGAAGCTGGGACGGATCGCAAGGCTAACCGTAGTGCTGCCGGCGAAGGAGTGTCCGAAGGGCAAGCCGGCATTTGTACAGGGAGTTCCAGTGGAACTCTGCTGTGGATCACTGCGTGTTGAGATCTTATGATCAATGGTAAGAGAGCTCTCTTAGTATTACATTAGAATAGCCATTTAGAATATAATTTATTCGTATCACGCTGATTTCCTTATAAATGCGGTTTAAATGCTGAGCCTTCGTAACTTCCCGACTAGAATTTCAGTTAGGCATGCCTAAAAACGAATGTGGGCCTAATGCGGAAAGAATGGTGCACGCCCAAGTTGGGCATTCCTAACAGGTGCCATATATGGTCCGAATGAGGATGGCCGAGCGCACGCCGAAGTTGGACATTCCTAATAGTAGCCATACGTGGTCCAAATTGGGATGGGCGAGCGCACGCCTAAGTTGGGCATGCCTAACAGATGCCATACATGGTCCAAATTGGGATGGGCGAGCGCAAGCCTAGGTTGGATATTCCTAACAGATGCCATAATGGTCCCAATGGGGATGGGCGAGGGTACACCTAGGTTGGATATTCCTAACAGATGACATATATGGTCCGAATGGGGATGGCCGAGCGCACGCCTAAGTTGGGCGTTCCTAATAGTAGCCGTACATGGTCCAAATTGGGATGGACGAGCGCACGCCTAGGTTGGATATTCCTAACAGATGCCACAATGGTCCCAATGGGGATGGTCGAGGGTACACCTAGGTTGGATATTCCTAACAGATGACATATATGGTATTATAATTTACAAGGTTACTTTTTTATTTGGACTCTAAATGAAAATTTAAAAAATATGTTTTGTAGATATATGTTAGTTATACACATACTAAAAAAAATTCATTAAAATCGGTTGACGCAGGAAAAAACGACACGCATCGAAACATGCACGATTCTGTGGATTTTAAGCAGAAACTGATCAAATGTCGTGTAAAACTACGATTTTTACCATTTTTAACCGCTTGTAGCTCGTGTGTATGTTAATCTAACTAACATAGATCCACAAAACGCATATATATATTTTAAATTTTCATTTAGGACCCAAATAAAATATTTCGAAAAATTCCTTTTATATTATTACCTGTAACCTTGTAAATTTTAATTTTTGGAGAATTTTTTTGCATATCATTTCGTAAACCAATGCTTCTAATTGATTATAAAATATCAGGTCGTTTGGTACAATTATAAAAAAGTTATTCTATTTTAAAGAGCGAACGAATACACAATACACTCACTGTACAGTAGTAATAAGTTATAAGCATATTGTAGATTAAGCGCGTACATATAGTAGGTTATAAGTATATTGTAGATTAAGCTCCTAGTAAATATATTTAATTTATACATTAAATCCGCTTGTTAACTAAAACCTATAGGTTTAGGTCCACATTCGTTTTTAGGCATGCCTAACTGAAATTCTAGTCGGGTAGGTTAAGCGCTTCACTTTTGTATGTTAACTTTACTTTTAAATGTTTAACTGTACTTTTAAATATATATAATTACATTTAATTTAATTCTCTTATCGTTTTTACCAATCCATTTTTGTATAAATGCATACAATATCCAGCGCAGTCTATTCGTGAGATTTCATTAATGTCTCCTAATGAGGGCCTAATAAGGCTATTAGCCTAATAAGCCTAATAGGTCATTGGGAATACCTAATGTGGCCCTAACGCGGGTTTTCTAATTCGGGCCTCATACGGCATTCCCAATTAGGCAGTCATGGATACTCCGCGTTACATGCCGCATGCATGCCCAATGGGGCTGCCCCACTAGGGCCTAACAGCCAAATTAGGCTAGCCTAATGCGGACCTATAGGACTGCCTAACTGAAATTCTAATCGGCGCCGCATTGGATAGTCATTGGGAAAAGCTAATGTGGCCCTAACGCGGGTTTCCTAATTCGGGCCTCATACGGCATTCCCAATTAGGCGGTCATGGATACTCCGCGTTACATGCCGCATGCCTGCCCAATGGGGCTGCCCCACTAGGGCCTAACAGCCAAATTAGGCTAGCCTAATGCGGGCCTATAGGTCTGCCTAACTGAAATTCTAGTCGGGTTATGTATTATTTGATTTAATTGAATAAATCTTTGTGTGTCTTGCTTCGGCTTTTCCTCGTAATCCGTCGAGGTTTTTACGCCAAAGCAAGAATTTATTTAACCGGGAAATGGGATATTTTTATTCTAGTAAAAGTTCGAACGTTGTTCAATTCTTTGACTTCATTTCTGCGCTAGGAGTTGTGTTTCTTTAAATTACTAAACTAATTGCAAACAGTATTGACGCCTGCCTGTTTTGATATTATGAGATCGCTGTATCCGTTAGGACAATTAAGGGAGTAGGATCTTTTGCCAGGATTGCGAGAGTGCGGGATGCGCGTTCTCATTTCTCGATATGCATGCGATAGGGTTTTTAGTAGTCAAAAGGGCTAGATAAAAGATCAATCTAGGCCGGGATCACCCTCAAAAGTCCTATTTTTACGTTCGCGAGGTGTAATTTGCATTATTCGGAAGCATACAGTTGCGCATGTAGCTATTTTCATGAAGCTGCGACAGTTACATGCTGCCGAATAATGCAAATTACGGACTTGGTTAGAGGGCGTGCAGGAGTGTGAAAGGAGTGTAGATTGTGCGAAAATTCTGTAAGGAAATTAAAGGTAGAACTTGTCTGAAGAGGTAGGTGTTAGGGCGGATAGGTTGCAGAGGGTGAATAGCCACCGTGAGAAAGAAGGGACCGGTATAAGCAGTAGGGAAGCGAGCTGAGTGAGATAGGGAATAAGAGAAGGGAGGAAAGGTTAAGTCACGAGAAAGCGTGGGTGGAAAGGACTGGTCGGTAAAGAAGGCAGCGACAGGTAAAGATAAGGTAGAAAACTGTTTTCTCTCTAGATTTGAAACTTCTGAGGAAGTAAAGCGGAAAAAGAAGAGAGTGAGAAGGAAGAGATGGAGGTTAGGGAAGGAGAGGTAAAGAAAGATGGGGAAAGGGGGGAGGAGCCAGAAAGGGAAAAGAGATTAGGCGTCAAGATAGAGGAGAGGCAGAAAACAGAGAATAGAAAAAGAGATAGCCTCAGTGACAGAAAGCTACCTATGGGGGAGCGAAAAACAAGAAGAGACAGAAAAGGAAGTTAGCGGGGAGAGACAGACAACAAAAAAGATAGACTTGAAGAAAACACCACAAAAAGAAGTAGGAAAAGGGGAGGGGGAACAAATGCAAATTTAAATACAAGGATTGGTGGATATATTAGTGACGAGAATGGAGAGTCTAAAAAGTGAAATAATAAAAGGAAGAGAAGGACTGGAAAAAGAAATCAAGAAGGAGGTCAAGAGCCTGGCCGATAGAATAGAAACAATGGAAGACCGTTGGAGAAAGAAGGAAGAGGAAATTTGTATGAAAATGGAGGAAATGACGAGGAAATGGGAGATACAGGAGAGGGAGGAAAGACAGATAAGGGAGAAAGAAAAGATAGAATTCATGGGGGAAGTCCTGCAAAAGGTTGAAGAGAGAATAGAGAAAGGGGCAAAACAGGGAGAGGAAGGTAATGCAAAGAATGAGAACGGCGCAACATGGGAAGAAATAAAGAAAACTAAGAGGAAAATGACGGAACAAGATAGGAAGGATAGGAAAAACAAAGTAGTCATTAGAGGGTTAAAAGTATCGAAGGAGGAGCCAAAGAGAGGGGTTGAAGGATATTTAAAAGAAGAATTCTAGATTGAAGGAGGGGTGAATACAGTGGAAGCTAGAGGGAAAATGGAGACAAAAATATTGATAGTGGAAATGGAAAGTTGGGGGATAAAGCAAAAAATAATAAAGTACAAATATAGGTTACGAGACAAGAAAATATACATAGATCATGATCTGACTGAAGAGGAGAGGAAAGTACAGAGAACACTAAGAGAGAGGGCATGGAAAGAAAAGGCAGAGGGAAAAGAAGTGAAGGTAGGCTACAAGGAAGATGAGCATCCAGGGGAAATGGTACAGCTGGAACGAGGAGAGGTAGGTGTTACAAGAAAGTAACGTTTTTCGAAAATGGTCTTACAGGAAGATAAGAATGGGGTGGGAGAGAGAGGGGGCAAAGGAGCGCGAGGCAAAGGAAGTGGAAAAAATCAAGGAACAGAAATACGGCAAAGTATGGGAGGTAAGGAAACGGAACATGCGAGAAGCAAAGGAAAAGATAGGGAGAAAAACAAAAAAGGGTAAAATGTTATTCTGGAACGTAGCAGGAATAATTAATAAGGAAAGTGGATTCTGGAGATTTGTGCAAGGATTCGATTATGTAGGATTAGTAGAGACATGGGTGGATCAGAGAAAATGGGAAACACTAAAGAAAGAGCTGCCAAAAGGATATGTATGGAGCTGTGAAGCGGCGATCAAGGAGAAAAGGAAGGGGAGGCCGAGGGGTGGGATTATAACAGGAGTAAGAGAGTGCTGGAAGTCATTGGAGGTAAATGATAAAGTAGAAGGTCTGGTAGGAAGAAAAATAGGTGTTGGAGAAGACATATGGATTGTATGGACGGTATACAGTGATCAGGAGATGGATAGAATAACAAAAGCACTGGAAGAGCAGGTGAATCAAACAGCGGGCGAAGTGGTAATTATAGGTGGGGACTTCAATGCGAGCAGGGAAGAATATATAACGGAGAGAGGGGAGGAGAACAGGAAAAGAGAAAGTCAAAGGCCAAGGTGAGGGAGAATGGTCAGGGAGAAAAAATGTTGAGAACGATAGAGGAAAATGGGTTTCACATTCTAAATGGAAATAAGAGAGGAGACGAAAAGGTGAAGCTCATCTAAGTGGACAGGAAAGGGGTATCGGTTGTCGACTATGCGGTAGCCAACCTAAAAGGGTGTAACAGGGTAGAAAAGTGGTGGGAAGTAGGACAGAATCCGACCACCTACCGCTAGAAATAGAAGTAACAGCGGAGGGAGGAAGAACAAGTGGAGAAAAATGCAGTAAGATGGGACAAAGACGCAATAAAAAGATATTTAGAAAAGACAGGCGAAAAGATATATACACAGAATGAAAGTACGACAGAAGAATGGGGAGGGAAGCAATAAGTAGGGAATTAAGTAGGTTTAGTGATAATTAGGATGCTAAAAAAGTAGGACAGGGTAGGAATGAGAGAGACATAGAAAAGAATGAGAGAAGGTATGGACCGAATGCGTGAAATAAGATAGTATTGTACAGATGGGCTAATGTAAACCAAGTCACATTTCTTAGCTGTAAGGCTGAAATAAAGCAAATTATTATTATAATCCAAATTACACCTCGTAAACGTAAAAATAGGTTTTTCAGTAGTCAAAAGCGCTAGGTGAAAGATCAAACTAGGCCACAATCCCCCTCAAAACCCCATCGTTTGCATTATCCAGAAATGAGATAACCCCCTTTTAAGTTAGTAAGTTTTACTTTGTCCGGTACTAGATGCCAGTGAATGATCTTTCAAAATCGTATACCAAAGATTAACGTTTATTTAATTTTACCATTATATTATTATAATGATGATTATTTGCTCCCTTTCATTGGATTTCTAATATTATTAACTTATAAATAATATAGAATAAAAAGACTAAAACATTACATTTCCTTATTTATTTCAGGAAAACCGTAAGCGTCCGACAATACTGTCCAACAGCCGAAAATTATTTCGATTCCCACTATGCGATTCTTATAGAGTTTTTCGTGCTGATTCCGAATCTGTCCTTAATTTTCCTCCTATACGTACAGTTTTTTGAAAAAATTGAGTTTAAAGAAAAGACATTTTTCAACTTTGAACAAATATTGTGATGTTATTATAAAAGATATTGGATTGTTCTTTACAGCAAAAGATTCTGCAGACTTTCCAGAATACTGTGACATTCAATATTAATACCTTATGATTGTTTAAACATGTTTAAACAATGATTAAAGACGAAAGGACACCACGTTTGCACCCATTTTTGAGAATATTTTTCAATTTATATAAAAAAATAAGAGTCCAGCGAAAAATCGAGCTATACCACGCGATAAAGCATACTTTCATCTTCATCTAACCTAACCACCCTTTCAAATTTCCAACGTTAAGGTATTTTTCGATCCAGAAAGCAAAATATCTTCCCCCGACATGAGTTGCCACCAGTGGTGTTGCTCTTCCACTGCCGCGTCGTATCCCGTCAAACGACCGCGCTAGTGGAAGAGCACCACTGGCGGCAACTCATGTCGAGCTAATTGTAAGATATTTTGCTTTTGAAAAACTCTATAAGAATTGCATAGTGGGAATCGAAATAACCAAAAAAAGTTGAAATATGTTGGACAGTGTAATTAGGGAAACTCCCTCTACTTAATTGTTAGAACGGTAAGTGTTTGGATATTCGTATATTCAGTGTCAAAACACATAAATATAAATGTTAGAAGTAGGACTTGGTTAGAGGGCGCACGAGTGTAAGCGTTGTGTGAGAGCGAAGTGTGAAAAAAGCGAAATATTTAGCGGTTAGATAGTGCAAAAGGTGGGAAAGGAGAGGAAGAAGAGGGATAAGAGTTGGCCCAAGGGTTAGTGCATAGGGAGAAAGTTACTGGGGTAGCGTTTTTAGAGGTTAGGAAATAGTAATAAGTAGGTTGGAATATGGCGGATAGCGCGTCCGGGCAGGTAAAACAGGTAGGGGATAATGTCGGCACAGTCGATAAAACAGAAATACCGGTAAACCCGTGCCCGTTAGTGGCAAGGACTCCGGTAAAGAACGAAATCAGGGAGTCGAAAAGAGGGAGACCCGTAAACACGGATAAAATAATGAAGGAAGGCAATGGCAAGGATAGGGGGACGATAGAGGAGTTTCTGAATAGAATTGAGAGGAAGGTGGAGGAGGGGAGAAGTAGCACGGACGGGCGGAAGGAGAAGGAGGCTTTGGCTGGGAAGAATGCGCAAAGGATAGAGGTGCAAGGTGAGACAGGAGCAGAGGAAGGTAAACAGCAAAAA
>CM052203.1:267762-277929 GCA_028455805.1 Lasioglossum figueresi
GACAGCGTATTGGAAAGAAAGAGACACTCATTCTGTCCTTCTCTATGTTCGGCTTCTCCTTTGAATTTCATTGTCCTTCTCTATGTTCGGACTCTACTTTGAAGTAACAAAAATACGATCACAACACCAAGATTACTGTCCACCAAAAATACGGCTGTTGGACGGTAATGTCGGCATTACTGTAACGCACAGAATCCGCTTTCTGACCCACAACACGACCTAACCCAGCGATTTCAATGAACTTAAAATATGTTATTAAGGTCACCATTCTGAACAAATTTTTCCTAACGTCACCACCGGACGAGCGTGGTTACCGAAACATTTGTAAAAAACGATTAGAGAAGACACCTTAATTCGTGCTTTCTCCCCTCATCTAGCGACTCCGCAAGACATACATACATACCTCCCGTATCTTTGATATTTTCTATTATTCTTTTTGCTATCATCGCGAGTCACGGTCTTGTAACAATTGTTGTTTCTACGCGATGATATGGCAGGAGAATTGAAGAACAGTGGAAATGTCTTTTAAGTTAGTTCGAAAGGACAAAGCCAAACCTAACCAAGATGCTTTTCAAATAGCTATAGAAATCTAACCCTCCGTGGTCTTTGGCAACTCCAACAAAAATTAAAATACTTAACCTAACTAAAGTTCGTATAGCCATTTCGAACGAATTTTGGTTAGGTCTGGGATAGCTTGAGGGTGAAGGTCAGGCTGGAGGGGTCGAGACCCTCTCCTATCCTAAACGGGAAATTTGGTCATCGGAAAAAGATAGAGTTTGCTACAGTCGTCGCAACAGTTTTCCGCAAATATCTCGCAAACAGGAAAAAGTTGTTCCGAATGGTGATATTTCAAGGTCATTGGAATGGGCGAGAAATGCCCTATTGTAAAGAATTACCGACTTGGCGAATTGACGCCAAACTGTGATCTTTACTTGAACTCTGTATCTTTTTAAAACTATAACGCCGCGCTAGGCTAGGCTAGGCTAGGCTATATAGCGGTTGAACCGCTCGAGATAATGTCACTGAACACGTTTGAGCAAAACTATACGCGCATGGTGCGTCGCGCTAGAGTGGCATCAGACCACCTCTTGTGGTCGGATTACGCGCCATATATATGTCCATGTCGTGATCGGTCCAATTGTTCTCTTCGTAATTGTTGAGAGTATGCGTCGAGTCGGCAATGCTGTACCGGCTACCAGGACGCGGCGGGTTTTGCTCCAGTGTGCGGTTACAGGATCGCGGTCTCTGTCTTCTGGACGAAGTATGAGTTGGCATATGACTCGACGAGAAGTTTGCTCGTGACATTCTGTCGGAAGCTGCTGCCAGGGACTGTCGAGATTGTCTCAATTCTGTAACCGAAAATATAGATAGTTACGGACAACTTCCTAAATAATTGCGGTCGATCACACTGTCCAACACCAAATTTGTTTCGCTATAACTGTTGAGTGTACCTTATGAAGTTTTTTGCGCTGATTTTTCTCCTACACGTACAGTTTTTGAGAAACATGGCCTTGAAAGAAAATCACATTTTTAAACTTTAAACAAATATCGTGATGTTATTATAAAAGATATCGAATTGTTCTTTGCAGCAAAAGATACTGTAGACTTTCCCGAGTAGAATGATATGCGATATTAATACGTTATGAATGTTTAAACATGTTTAAACAATCGTTAAAGACGGAGAGACACCATTTTTGCACAGATTTTTGATGATATTTTTCAATTTATCGCAAAAAATAAGGATCCAGCGTAAAATTGAACTATATCGCGCGATAGAGCAGACTTTTATCTTGAGAAACCCCCCTTTGAAGTTTCCGACATCGATGGTTTTACCGAACCAGAGTGCAAAATATCTACGCCCGACACGAGTTGCCGTCAGTGGTGCTCTGCCACTAGCGCGACGCGGCGTAACGGCGATGCAGTGGCTATAAGCGCGCAATTATGTCAGCATAATTTAAATGTTATACCATTGTTATTTATTATTTATTAATATATTTAGTCCGTATAAATTATTTTATGTATTTTTTTAATGTTAGTCTCTTGTTCATAGTATATTTCATATTAAAAAGGCCTTTTGCAAGAAAAAAGCAATTTATTCCCACACTACGCTATTACATTATTTACAGTTCATAAATATTTTGCCACCATCGCATATCAAGTTAGGCATAATGAAGAATCTCGTGAAAGCTATGGACAAAACTGGAACTGCATTTGAATATTTAAAAACTAAATTTCCTGGGATTTCTGAAGCCAAAATAAAAGAAGGCATATTTACCGGTCCCCAAATACGACAATTAATCGATGACAGTAATTTTAGTGAAAAATTAAATAAACTAGAAAAACAAGTGTGGAATTCATTTTTGGAAACAATTCACAATTTTCTTGGGAACAATAGATCGGAAAACTATGTGTCCATGGTGAATAAACTTTTAAAAAATTGCCAAAAACTAGGATGCAATATGTCGCTAAAGTTACATTTTTTGCATTCGCATTTAGACTTTTTTCCTGCGAATCTTGATGACGTTAGCGATGAACACGGAGAACGCTTTCATCAAGATATTTCAGTAATTGAAAAACGTTATCAAGGAAAAGACTTATGATCCTTGCAGGCTATTGTTGGACACTTATTAGTGAAAATCGGGATACCATGTATATGCGGCGAGCAAGGCGGAACCATTTTTAAATTTGTTTACATAAAAAATAGGTAAGTTTTTCTTTTGTGTATTTAGTTTACTTTGGTAAACATTTCCGCAATAAAATATGAATATATTTTGTATTTTTATAATTTTGTGTAACGATCGGCACCCAAAACGACAAAACAATTTATGAAATTGAAGCATAGAAAGCAAAAACATATTTGAGTGGTACACGTGTTGACTCCGCATAGCTACCGCCTTGGCGAGACGAGTTCTTTAATGTTAGTCTCTTGTGCATAGTATATTTTATACCATAACGGCCTTTTGTAACAAAAAAATAATTTATTACAAAAACCTATTTAATATCGCTAATAGTATAACGTAATTATGTATAATAATATATAATATAATAGTAATAATAGTAATAATAATGTATATTATATTTATATTTTACATTGGCGATTGAAATAGATTTTTGTAATAAATTGCTTCTTTCTTGCAAAAGGCCTTTTTAGTATGAAATATACTATGAACAAGAGACTAACATTAAAAAAATACATAAAATAATTTATGCAGACTAAGTATATTAATAAATAATAAGTAACAATGGTATAACATTTAAATAAGCTGACATAATTGCGCGCTTATAGACACTGCATCGCCGTTACGCCGCGTCGCGCTAGTGGCAGAGCACCACTGTCGGCAACTCATGTCGGCCGTAGATATTTTGCACTCTGGTTCGGTAAAACCATCGATGTCGGAAACTTCAAACGGGGGTTTCTCAAGATAAAAGTCTGCTCTATCGCGTGATATAGTTCAATTTTACGCAGGATCCTTATTTTTTGCGATAAATTGAAAAATATCCTCAAAAATCTGTGCAATAATGGTGTCTCTCCGTCTTTAATGATTGTTTAAACATGTTTAAACATTCATAACGTATTAATATCGCATATTATTCTACTCGGGAAAGTCTACAGAATCTTTTGCTGCAAAGAACAATTCAATATCTTTTATAATAACATCACAATATTTGTTTAAAGTTGAAAAATGTGGGTTTTCTTCAAGGCCATGTTTCTCAAAAACTGTACGCGTAGGAGAAAAATTAAGGCCAGATTCGGAATCAGCGCAAAAAGCTCTATGAGGTACACCCAACAGTTATAGCGAAACATAAAAAAAGTTGAAATTTGTTGGACAGTGTCATTAAAATATTTCTTACTAAATATAGGAAGCTAACACACGTTGCTAATATACATACAGAATACATCAAATGTAAAAACTTCAATTTTACAATAGCTTTTCGCGGAAATAACGTCGAAGAAAGTGTTTTTATTTTTTTTACCACGGCGTACCTGACAAAAAAATCTGAAGAGATTCATGAACAATAAAAAATATAAATTATGTCACTCTTAAATTGCAATGCAAATATTGCATTTTTCCGGTTTTTTTATTTTTTACATTCAGTATTTTCTACTTAATAATCCAAATTAGTGTACGACTGAATCGGGAAAACGCACAAAACACTATTCTTTCCATTTTACCCCATAACCCCTTTCGATCGAGATATAGGGTTAGAATTTTACTCAACATGTTGTTTCTCTATTTCCTATCGAATGGTTTATACATAGATCGTTTAATGCGATCGGAGGGCATTTTTTACCATCTTACAATTTGCTGGTTAAACCCTTTCTTACGCTCCATGTAAAATACTTTAAACCGCATTGTGTAGATATAAAAGTTATTTTTTTAGGAGACATTTTGACTTTGATATTTTTGGACGTTGCTAAATGATGGGAGAGTATCGAAGCAAAATATTTTCTAAAGTTTTTGGATACATGTACAGTGGCGGCCATATATATTTAAAGACAGAGCTCTAAAGACAGAAACGAAGCTATCAAGTATTTCTACAATTACTTACCTGGTCTAGTGTTCGTCAGATTCGATGATAAAGTGTTGTTTGCGAAGTATCTCGTAGAAGTATTGGTGAAGCTGTGTTGTGACTGACCGTCGACCACAGACCTTGTCGATATTTTCCCGCTGTAATGTCCTGTCTGAGATCTGACGTCGTCGATACAAGAAGCTCTAGTTATCGATCCTGTAATCGAATAATTCACGTTTTATCTATCTAACTAAGTTTGAATATTTTTCATTCTTTCGATAAAGCAGTGAAGTGCCAAAAAAGCAATTATTATATTGCATGTTCCGGTTGATATCTAATAACTTTTGTTTAAAACATTTTTTGATGTAACTTTATGTTACGGATATGAGAATGATTTAGGTGGTACAGTTAAGTAACTCAGCTTGTATAGTAGAATAAATTTTTTAACGGAGAGGAGGTTTGTAACAGAGATATTCAAAGTGGTCAGAATTATTGGTCCGTCTTGTACAACCCCTGGCAAAAAGTTTCCGATCGGAGGCACTGATACAGATTTTACAGAAAACATTAATGTTTTAGAAGTATAAAATATCATTTTATGGAGTTAAAACAGATGGGACATTAAAAGGGGCTTATTAAAGAATGAAAAACAACAAAATAACATAAGCTTCCATTTATTATAACAAAGAAACGAGAAAATAAACAAAATGTTACAAGGAAAAATGTTTTCGACTCATAGAACTGCTGGAAGAAAGTTTCCGATTCGATTTACACTGTTCAACACCGTTCAACACGTACTGTTGAGTGATTCTTATAGATACGACGAGATACGGCGCGGCACTAGCGGCAACTCATGTCGAGCGAAAATATTTTGCTTTGTCGTTCGAAAAAAACGTCGACGTTGCTAATTTCAAAGGGTGGTTTCTCCAGATAAAAGTCTGCTCTATCGCGTGATATAGTTCGATTTGCAGCCTACCCTTATTTTTTGATATAAATTGAAAAATATCCTAACAAAAGGGTGCAAAAGTGGCGTCTCTCAAAAACTGCGCATCTAGAGGATAAATTAAGGACAGTTTCGGTATCAGCGCAAAAAACTCTATAAGAATCACTCAACAATATGTGTTGAACAAATTTGGTGTTGGACAGTGTAAATCGAATTGGAAACTTTCTTCCAGCCGTTCTGAGTCGTAAACTTATTCCTTGTAACATTTTGTTTATTTTCTCGTTTCTTTGTTATAATAAATGAAAGCTTATGTAGTTTTGTTGTTTTCCATTCTTTAATAAGCTCCTTTTAATGTTCCATCAGTTTTAACTCCATAAAGTAATATTTTATACTTTTAAAACATGAATGTTTTTTGTAAAATCCGTATCAATGCCTCCGATCGGATACTTTTTGCCAGGGGTTGTATAAGTACACATACCTTGCCGGTCTATTGGAAATATTCTTGGTCGTGGTATGCTTCTGTTGCTGTACGCAGATACTTGGTCCCACTCTTTCTGAGCATTGTACGCGCTTAGTGTCGCCATTGAGGACAACGGGCCGCCAGGACTGGGCGTTGGACCCACGTTCGAACAACAGTTGACGGGTAATCCAGCAATAGGTCCACCCATTTTCGTCTGATCTATGCTATGCAGCGTGTGAAGCTTCCTAGCTCTTCGCCGATTCGCTACAATGAATATTATCACAGCGACCACTATCGTAGCGCATATGGCTGCGCTAGCGGCGATCGTGATCTTGTCCATGTTGGATGTAGGAGAATTTTCTGTTCTTACTTCTTTGCACTGGTTGTAGGGAACGTTCGCCGGAGTTAGGTTGGTTTCCTCTAAAGACACCACGCAAACTACCAGACATTCCTACGATCAAACGACAAAAATCAACTTTATTTTATTAGCTTTATTTTTCAATCTTTACGATTCAATTTTACGGCTACATAGTCTACTTTAAGGCCCGCTACACACATCCGTTTTTCTAACGTGCGGCGACCGTGCGGTACCGGAATTGCGGTATACAGGGCGAGTCACCTAACAACGTTTGCACCTCAAATATCTTCGTTGTTTCTAAAGATACGTAAAATATGGTAAGGTTGAATGGTACAATGGGGCTGACACGATGCCAAAAAATTTGTTTTTATGTCATTTTTTTTAGATATATCAAGGTCACCTTGACTTTTTTTAAATGGAACCACCCTTTTTTAAGCACCTACAACGATAGTCCCTTTTATTAGGAATTCAGTGACTATAATTAGGTCATTCAAGGTCACAGACAGAGAAAACGTATAAGATTTAGAATATGAAAGTAGAATACGTTTATCACGGTTGAGACTTGTAGTAAATAGTAATCATACTATGGTCGTAGTTAAAGTAAACATACCAAGGTCCTTCAATGTTATCGTTATTCGGCATTCTTATTTGCTATCGGTATGTTTCCAAACGTGATTCCGCTGTGTCTTATTCGATGACTGAAAAGTGTGATACGATCAAGATTTACTGTGGATGTAGACAAAATGCGGTGCAGGCCCGATTACTTTACGAAGATAGGTACCCCGAACGAAACACTCCTTCTAGACAGACTTTCATTAATACGTACAGGTTGTTCCGAAGTACTGGAAGTGTACACGCAAGACAGCACAAACGGAAGAATCCCACGACCAACGAAGACAATGAAATTCATATTTTAGCAGCTATAGCTGTCAATCCTCGCGCGAATACGAGAAAAATTGCCCGGGAAGCAGGCATAAGTCAAAGTAGCGTAATACGAATTCTGGCCCGACATAAATTTCATCCGTTCCACATATCGCTCCATCAAGAATTGCACGGGAATGATTTTCAAAATAGAATTAACTTTTGTCGATGGGGATTGCTTCAAAATCATTCATTTTTTTCTAATGTCTTGTTTACGGACGAAGCAACATTCGCTGATCGTGGCACAATTAATCTACGGAACGCCCATTATTGGTCTGTGGATAATCCGCACTGGATGCGAGAAATTGATCATCGAAGACAATGGAGCGTAAACGTGTGGTGTGGTATTTTGAACGACAAAGTAATTAGCCCATATTTCGTTAACGGAACGATGACGGGACAGAAATACGCTCAATTTTGCAAGAAGATCTGCCAATTTTGTTAGAAGATGTCCCTTTACAAAATCGCTATGATACGTGGTACCAACATGACGGTTGTCCTGCTCATTATGCACGAGTAGCAAGAGAAACGTTGGATTCTCGATTCCTGTTACGTCGTGTGTTTGAGGCGACACTCGCGGGTGATGCGCGGACGGATTCCACTCAAGGTTGTAAGGCTTGAGCCCGGTTTGATCGTGGACGCGTCGACCCGCGAATGCCCTCGCACGAATGTTGCTACCCGCCAAATTAATATTGGGTAGCCGGTTCAATGGTTTAAGCGATGACATAAAACAAAGATCGTTTCGAATATAATGGAATACGTTAAAAGAGCGTTTCGTCCCGGACCTGCTAGTGGACTCGTCAGTAAGGCTGATCTAGCAGGTCCTGCCTTATACGCTAGCGCACGCGAGGGGTTTTTGATTGATATGACGCGAATTTTAGCGCGGTTGTCCCGATCGCTGGACAACGAACTACCGCAATGTTACGTCTCGACATTAATCCCGTTTTGAATGACTTGACAACGGCCGGTGCGTTGTACTTGTCTAACCGAGGATTAAGATGGTGCTTGTCCGAAAGCTAAGATGAAACTGTCGGAACTCGATTTCCTGTCCGAACGCGACAAGGAAAAAACATGTGCTGATTGGTTCCTACCGAAAGTTGCATTTACCAATCAGCATGATTCAACTGTTGACATCTCCTTCTTGCTGTTGTGAAGGAGCGTTGGGCAGGAGGCTCGACGAGGCTCGGTTATATGACACTGCCCGGGAAGGTCCGGGTGGTCGTTCGAAGGGACCAATTCTATGGTACATTGTTCTTTAAGATATACAACAACGAGACATTTGCCAGATGTCTCGAATGGTCGCCGAATGACCCTACTTTTACGTCATCTTCGAGGAAGATGTTTAGTCGCGAACGTACCATAAATATTGTTGCAATGAAACCTATGTATCGTGTTTCTGCGCGACGGAACAACTCCCAAACCGATGGATTGGACGAGGCGGAACTGTTTCATTGCCAGCACGTTCGCCTGATTTAAATCCACTGGATTTCTTTTTATGGGGTCTGCTAAAAGAGACCGTGTACAAGAATGCTCCAACAACAGTTGAAGATACGCGTCAGCGTATCGTCGCAGCATGTACGAATATCACCTCGGATGTACTTATCAGAGTTCAACATTCCTTCGGAGCTCGTTTACAACAATGTATCGACGTAGACGGCCATCGTTTCGAACATTTATAAAATACAGGTATTCCGCTTCCATATTTTAGTTTTATACGTTTTTTCTATCCTTGACCCTGAATGACCTTGGAATAATTATAGCCACTGAATTCCTAATAAAAGGGACTATCATTGTAGGTGTTTAAAAAAGGGTGGTTCCATTTAAAAAAGTCAAGGTGACCTTGATATCTCTAAAACAAATGACATAAAAACAAAATTTTTTTTGGCATCGTGTCAGCCCCATTGTACCATTCAACTTTGTCCTTACCATATTTTACGTATCTTTAGAAACAACAAAGATATTTGAGGTGCAAACGTTAGGTGACTCACCCTGTATACAGGGTGAGGCGCTAGAAACAGGCCACCTGAATAACTCGGCTGCTATTGGTGTTAGGAAGAAATGCATCAGATGGAACTTGCTTGGTTTCGAGGGGTCATTAATCTGATGTTAGTAGCTTTTTTGTAGGTGGACGCGTAAAGGACATATGAAGGTCACCTTCATTTTTTTAAATGGAATAGTATGCTTTTTATGTACTAACGGTTAGAGCCTTTTATGACGCGTACGATGACCTATGGGTCAAGGTCATTCGTGGTCTGGGTTAAGCCAATTGTGATGGAAAATAATTTACTTTAACTCTCATTATTCGGCAGCATATCGACAGCCACGATAGGCGGCAGCACCGTCGCCTATCCATTGCTTCTCGCAGCTCCGCGACATGCTGCCGAATAATGAGAATTACGTGTCGTAAACGTAAAAGTAGGACTTTTGAGGCAAATAGCTCCCTAGATTGATCTTTCATCTAGCGATTTTGACTACTAAGAAACCCCGTCTTTGCATTATTGAGAAATCAGGAATGGAATCCCGGACCCTTGCAATCCTCGCGTACGTATACGTGGTCTAGCGATGTGTGAGTCTACTGTGGTGACAGTGTGCAGTCACGCGTGAGTGTCATCTGTCTAGGAGATGCAGTCCTTAAACGCGTCTTCTGCACAGCGATGTTATTACATGCAACTTTTCTCGCGCATGCGTGGCCACAACTGTTGGTGTGCAACGATTGCTACTTCCGTAACTGTAGGTTTAAGGGTCGGTTTACAATCCTTAGGTATAAGCGACCCATACTAGACAAGAACAGGAGTGGTGAGGAGACGGGTAATACACCCCCGCTGAATGCGGAAAGCGGGCCGGCGGGGGTGAATAGTCCCGTCACACAGGGACGAGGGAAAGGTCCTCTCGGAAGGCCCTGGGCGGTGGAGGTTTAGTCGGTATGGCGATAGAATGGCAAACCAATGATAATCCCCCCAATACAACAGAGGGGGG
>CM052203.1:291909-302139 GCA_028455805.1 Lasioglossum figueresi
GCTGGACCCTTATTTTTTTATATAATTTGAAAAATATCCTCAAAAATGCGTGCAAAAGTGGTGTCTCTCCGTCTGTATCATTGTTTAAACATTTTTAAACAATCATAATGTATTAATATTGGATATCACTGCATTCGGGAAAGTCTACAGAATCCTTCGCCGTAAAGAACAGTTCAATATCTTACATGATAACATCACAATATTTGTTTAAACTTGAAAAATAGTTTTTTTTGTCAAAGTCATGTTTCTCAAAAACTGTGCGTGCAGGAAAGAAATTAAAGGCTCGGAGTCAGCGCAAAAAACTCTATAAGAATCGCATAGTGGGAATCGAAATAATTTTTGGCTGTTGGACAGTGTAATCTCTCATCAAGCGGTTATGTGCTTTATGTACGTAAATATAATTTGTTTCCACCGTTAATATTAATAATAACGAAATTGGCTAAGAAGTCTAGTATGTAAAGCGAGTTGAATTAACCTGTAGCTGTAACCACGAGAGTCCGGAAAGATAACGTGTATATTAGACCACAAACGCGAATAAAATACGTAACACGCTGTAACCGCGTCGCTATGAAAATAAATCTACAAATAGTCTATGAATCTGTACTTCCGTGATTAGCACATTCGCTATCGTTTATTCGGTGTCCGATTACGAATATTTGTCGCATTATTTGTCGTAGCTTATTTGTATATAGTATACATATTAAAAGGGTGGATCTTGTTTTTCGACGTTCGAATATTTTTCAGGACACCCTCTAGGATTGTGACCCTAGCTAAAAACATAATCTATGCACAATTTTAGATCGATCTGTAGAATGTGCACTCTAATGTATAGCAGGCATAGTTGGACGGTACAAGCTGTTAGAAAAGGGCCCAATGGGTGCTTTAATCGTTGTGTTACATACAAATTTTGATTTTTGAAATTTTGATTTTAAATCTAATTGATTGTTAAGTCAAGAATATTTTGAATTCTGCATTTGAAAGCATTATTTTGCGCAAATTATTGTAATGCAAACTATTGCAATAGAAGATAAGTGACAATTACTGGTACACCATGATATACACAAACCAATTGAAACATTATATCAAAAAATATACCACATATTTCGGAGACGTGTTTACTCCTCTCAATTTTGTTCGACTTTTGTTTAATAGCCTACTTTTAAGTACAATTTACATGAAACGTAAAAATCCCATCGTACGCCAAGTGCATTAATAAAATAGCCGATTTCTCTTTCTACGAACTTTAAAACTGTTTTTTAATCAAACGAAAATGAAATTCGAATTTCAAGTTGGCGTTATTTTCCCCTATTATCGAATAACCTACACTTGTTTTGGCAAATAAAGACAGGAAAGATACGCGTCGAATAGAAATTGAATTGTTATTCATTTGAAATGAAAGTTCTCAACTTGTCACACTTGAGATAGCGCGGATGGCGAAGGAATTTCGCAAGCACGAAACCCTTTACGAGAACAGTTAAAAAATTCATATTCATCTAGCGGCGAATAATCTCTCCATCGAAGATGAGCTTGTTGGCATTCAATTATGTTTATTAATTTAAAATCCACGTAAATTTGAAGCAATTTAGTTCTTAATTATTAGAGGTGTTGTTGCTCGTGATCGCGCATAACTTGCCGACTGTGAATCAAACTGTGAATCAGACTGTGAACGGACCGCAATTCCTAGGCTAATTCCTGTCAGCCGACGCGACGCGAGAGGCCTCTTTACCTTGCCAAAGACCTTGCTCTGTCGAGGAAGATCGTTCGATCTGCAAACCGATCGAGATTCAAAGCGACTCGAAGATCATGGTCAAGCGCAACGGACAATCTATTTCACGCTCTTGAAAACGTTACTTGTTAGAAAGTATCCGAATAAATAGATCCGTATTATACAGTGGCCGAAATTTCTATAAACTCATCTTCGTATTCATAGATATTTGAAAAATATCACCATTTTTGATTTATCGAATCTGGTCTTGTGCCTTGTTGACACTCGGATAGAGGGATTACGTACTGTAGATCGCTATGGTCACTATTTACGTTTGTTTTAATTTTTTTCTGCGCGATGCAGAACACAAGTGCGAAGTTGCTATAAAGTCGCTTAGCGTTTCTCTGGATTCCGAGCAGAGAACTATGGAAAATTTGAAATATTCTAAAAGTATTAGTTTTAGAAGTTATAGAAATCCTGTTTCTTATCGTTTGATTCGCGTGTATTAGAATACCGAGAGGAAAAGTGCTAACAATTGAAGAAAAAGCGTCGATCGATGCTTATAAAAATATGGGCTGTTTTAATCGTGCAATTGCGGCTGCAGCAGACGGATTTCGGCTCGGCGACAGGTGTCGCGTTGAGCGTGGCGTTGGCTTTGGCTGAGCCGGAATCTGTCTGCTGTGGCCGCGCTCTAATTGGTCCATGTTTTTACGTTAATAACTCTTTAACAAAGCCGAAGCGGAAATTTTCGCTAACGATAAAGTTGTCTCAAATCACTTCAGGAATCATCTCTTTCGAGGAAGTGCAACATTTTTGGGACACCCTGTATAATTTTTTTCGTAAGCAAACCAACGACGCGTCTGTAGTAAATGTTTTTCTTGAATTACATATTATTCTAAATTGACTTTAGCGAAAATATTCTGTGCATTGTACAAATGTGATGATTGTTTATCTTCGCAATATCTCGCAAATTGGAAATTCAATGTTCAAATTTTGGATCTTTTTGGATCCACTGTATAGACTCTTGAAAGTTATACGATGTTAGCTCTGTTACGGATAGAGAAAATCTTCCGTTCGTTTCCTTATCTGTTTTCTACTCCAGATCGGCTCTGGAGGGAAGCGTCCTAGATAACCTTTCGTATCTTGGTTAAACCCTTTAATTAGGACTGAGCTCTGGCTCTGATTTCATTGGAAGCGACAAAAAAACTAGAGTTATTAGTCTGGCCCTAAGTCGCCCTTAGATTATGAACAAAGCAGTTCATTCATTGCGGGGGTATATAAACCCTCTGACTTTTACTATCGTGGGCTAGTACTTCGGTAGACACGAATCGTGTCGCGTCGTGCTGCATCTCGTAGAGACAACTTCCAGTGAGATCGGGCTAAAGTTCCCCTTCGTATCAACGTTAACCATATAGATTCCGCGAGTCCGGTATAAAATCTATTAGGCATTTCTAAAGTCGCTACGAGACCCCCGCATTGACAGTGCGTTAAAACCGAGCATCTGAATTTAGATAACAACACCTTTCTTTCAATTCATCTTATTCGTTCGCGACAATTACACATGTAACACACTCGTTGGTTGAATATATTTGTGTTATTTGATAATTTCGTGTAAACTCGCTAAACCCTCAATTATTGTTCCTGTATCTTAATAGAGTAATTGAACGTTCCCACAAGATACAAACTTACCGCTCGGGTTGTATCAATTAGATTATATCAGTTACGAGGCCCCTACTAACATTCCTAGCGACCCCCTGATTTCGCATCAGGTTCGTTCGCGACATTCCTATTTTTCCAAACAGAGATTTATTCTACCTAGTGTCTCCCCAATTTCGCATTGGGTTCGTCCACGAATACTACACAATCCTAACGGCTCCCTGATTTCGCATCAGGTTCGTCCGCATCCTAACAGCTCCCTGATTTCGCATCAGGTTCGTCTGCGCTCTTTTCCAACCTCCTAGCGGCTCCCCAATTTCGCATTGGGTTCGTCTGTGCTCTTTGCCAACCTCCTAGCGGCTCCCCAATTTCGCATTGGGTTCGTCCGTGAAGTTTCACCTTCCGAGCAGCTCCCTGATTTCGCATCAGGTCCGTTTGCGACATTCCTATCTTCCAAACAGAGATTTATTCTCCCTAGTGGCTCCCCAATTTCGCATTGAGTTCGTCCGTGAAGTTTGACCTTCCTAGCAGCTCCCTGATTTCGCATCAGGTTCGTCTGCGCTCTGTTCCAACCTCCTAGCGGCTCCCCAATTTCGCATTGGGTTCGTCCGTGAAGTTTCACCTTCCTAGGCAGCTCCCTGATTGCGCATCAGGTTCGTCTGCGTTTGACTCCATTTCTAGAGGCTCCCTGACTTCGCGTCAGGTTCGTCCTCGCAATCTATAATCCTAGCGGCTACCCAATTTCGCATTGGATTCGTCCGTAAAGTTTCACCTTCCTAGCAGCTCCCTGATTTCGCATCAGGTTCGTCTGCGTTTGACTCCATTCCTAGAGGCTCCCTGACTTCGCGTCAGGTTCGTCCTCGCAATCTACAATCCTAGCGGCTCCGCAATTTCGCATTGGGTTCGTCCGCGCACCTTCAACTAACAAATTGATTCCTTATTCCTAGGGTAATAACCCTTCGCCGGCCACTCGCCTTGCTCGCGGCCCTGGCTCGTAACAGCTCGAAGAATACGCAATCTGTAGGCTTTTGTTAGCAGATTTTTAATTGACCTTCACAGCGACTGTGAAAGTTATTAGAAATTCAAATGTCAAATAAGAACATAAGCTTTGATATCCAGAAACTGAACTGATGCCCGTCCTGATGTTCACCTTTCGTGTATGACGGAAATGACGAGCATAGTCTACCGATTAAGCGAGTTTACTCCACGTAATACAGTGGCCGAAATTTCTATAAAGTCATTTTCGTATTCATAGATATTTGAAAAATATCACCATTTTTGTTGATTTATCGTATCTGGTCTCGTGCCTTGTTGACACTCCGATAGAGGGACTACGCACTCTGGACCGTCATGTTCGCTATTTACGTTTGTTTTGATTTTTTTCTGCGCGATGCAGAACGTAAGTGCGAAGTTTCTATAAAGTCACTTAGCGTTTCTCGGGATTCCGAGCAGAGAACTACAGAAAATTTGAAATATTCTAAAAGTACTAGTTTTAGAAGTCATAGAAATCCTGTTTCTTATCATTTGATGCGCGTGTATTAGAATGCCGAGAGGAAAAGTGCTAACAATTGAAAAAAAGGCATCGATCGATCCGTATAAAAATATGGGCTGCTTTAATCGTGCAATTGCTAAGAAAATTAATCGTTCGTATACTGTGATTAATAATTATATCAATTTACATAAAAATTACGGAAAAAATCATTTTAAAGGTGGTAATACAAAATTGTCGAAGCGACATTTATTATTAACGAGGACCGCGGCTAAGGAAAGGAAAAATGCAGCACAATTTCGAGCTGAATTGGAGCTTCCAGTAACAACAAGACGCGTGCAACAACTTTTAAATTCTTCTGGGCAATTTGTGTGGACAAAAATGCAACGTAAACCAGGCCTAAAAGAAACAGGCCCGTCTTGATTTCGCACGGGCACATATGTCCTGGACGAAAGAGTGGGAGTCTATCATTTTTTCAAAAGAGAAAAAATTTAATTTGGATGGGCCTGATGGCTGTAAATATTATTGGCATGATCTGACAAATGAGAAAGTGTGACAATGAGTCGTAAATTTGGCGGTGGTTCCCTAATAATATGGACTGCGTTCAAAACTGACAAAAAAACTCCAATGTGTTGCATAAATCACAAAATGAATCCGGAAAATTATACAGATTTGTTCGACATGGTTCTAATACCCTTCACAGAAAATATTGAAGATGACAATTTTATTTATCGGCATGATAATGCTGCGGTACACGCGTCGAAGCACGCAAAGCAGTGGCTTCTTGAAAGAAACATCAATGTTTTGCCATGGCCTGCTTGTTCCCCTGATATAAACCCCATCGAAAATGTTTGGAGTATCATTGCGCGACAAGTTTATAAAAACTGCAAACAATACAACTTCATTAGCGAACTAAGGGATGCGGTGAACGAAGCGTGGGCGTCTGTTAAACCAGAAATGCTACAAAAGTTAGTTTCGTCGATGCCCAATCGTATTTTTATTATAATTCAAAAAAATGGAGGTTACGCCAGATATTAAAATAGAAATAATAAAAAAACAACCGTTAATTTCAACTTTATCCGTGTAAAACGAAAGTGACATTATAGAAATTTCGCAGTTTGTTCCGCGTAAAATTATATATTTGTTTTGTTTCATCGATAAATGTTATACTTATGTTTTGAAATCGGTGTGTATGCTTTCTTTATGTAATCCCGAAATGCTACCAAATACAAATTTTTCATTGGTATGGTATAATAATAAGAATTCGTTACAAAACACAGTGACTTTATAGAAATTTCGGCGAGTGTATATTATACATACTGCATATGTAGTTCGAAAATAGTCGCCGAGCGAAAGTTATTGTTCGTTATGTAGCGGAGATACATTTGTCGCGCGATGATTTGGTATGACGACATTCCATTGGTGTACTTGACCGGTTGACCTTTCCGCGAGGAATTCAACTAGCGAGAAAAGATCGCTCATGGCGAAATCAAGGATGTATTCGACATTTTACCTCGGCGACGATGATTCACGATTATTTTTAATATAGTTTCGCTGGATACCGGACCCGTAGCCAAAGCGCGGGGCGTCGCTTCGTGTTTCGTTCACCATTAGGCGCCTGATTAGGTAACCTAGAAATCCGTGCTACAACGCTATTACACGCGTTCGTACGCTTGGCAAGATATCAACAAATTTCTTAATCGAAACTACGTTCTCTCACATTTCAATTTATAGTCAAACTGTAATGCAATAGAACAACCACTTTTTTAGTGATACATAAATGTTTGTTCGACTGGCTATCAAGAAATATGTGTTTTCCATTTTTTTTTTAGTATTTGGAGACTATGTTTGTATCCATACGGCTTTGGAATTGTATGTTTTATTTTTAATTGTTATGATTACTATTTATTTCATGGAATACGAGAAAGTATGCACGTACACTTGCAACAAAACAACGAATATGATATTAGGAGACGCACACTATTCTTTCACAATTGTACTGTCTGGGAGAGAGATCAGAATAAGTATACAATAATTTTTACAATAGTTTCCTTTATATCACTTTTAACCGTATAATTTCTTTGAAATTCCTGAATATAAAAGATAATCTAGGATGATCTAAGAACTCGCGAAAGAAAACCAATAAATAATATACACATGTTTTTATTCAACTTTGCACGATTGTTCGTCAACAAATTATCACATTGTACTCGTATGTACCAGTTAATGTCTAACATCTTTTGTTTGAAACATTATTTGATGCGGCAAGTCGGTTACAAGTAAATTCCGGTGGTGCAGTTGAATAACTTACTCGGTACATGTATGCATGTGTACAATATAAACGTACACATAAAAATATCATATCAATATCATAGTCAAGATTTTAATTAGGTGCGACAAACAACTAGGTAGACTTACATAAGAATTAACATGTGTCGTCTACTAATCTTTCTTTGTTAGTTTACAACCTAATGATATAGTCACTCGCAATTATTGAGTGAGAAAGAGAAATAAACACGCATTATCATACAATGTTTTAATTTCGCTTGTGCTTTCTCTCCTTTTACGAAGTACCACTCTTGATCTCACTTAGTTCATGATGCTTTTATGCATTATACACTTATTAGCATTTACACGGGGTGATCAAGTTGAAGCGAAAGAAAACATCTAAATCATGTTTTTAACTATAACAGAAATGTTTGATATTCCATTTGACTGGTTTCAGAGAAGGAATCGCGTTCACGAAATTATTGTGTACATTACGATACAGTTTCTCTTCAGCGCTGTCCAGCTTTCTTGTATAATAAAGATCATTTTTCAATACTCTTTGACTTTGAATAAATAATTATCGCGAGGCTCATAACGATACGCTCATTATCCTCCTTGCAACTAATCAGAAAAAAAGGTACATACGTACTCACTCTGTGTGTACGTACATACTGACCGTCTTCACAATTAATCAAAGGAAGGTCCAAAGGCATTTTCTTCAAATATCTCGGTAGCTAATAATGTTTTGACCATTGCACCCCAATACTTTCTTACATACGAAATAATTTCCGAAGTTTTTTAATTAAAAAAACAAAACGAAATTCAATTGTTGAATGCACAGGCACCATTACATTTCTAAAAGAGAAAATAGTGTCCTACGCATGCAGTACTCTTCCAACCATTCATCTTTCTCCTTCGACCTTTTCTGTACATCAACTGCAACGTAGTTATAACCAAAAGGTTCACATTTGCGTGAACCACCCTGTGTACCATTTCAAGGTACAAAGTTGATCTTTAAGTTTCTATCTTCAGCTTATATATAATTTTATTTTTTAAATAAAGTTTATTTCAATTTCGATCGACATGTTCGACGTGTATTCTCTTTATACGAGTTTACATGTTTCGTCAAAATGTTGTGACAAATGAACGTACTATTGATCGATGGTAAAAAGAAAGTAACTCGAGAACGTGAACATTTCTACCGTAATGCAGTCAAGGATCTTGTAATTCGTTGACAGAATATATTGATTACAACGATACTTATTTCGTATGCAACAACATAAGAATCTATGTATCCATGGACGCTTTTCCTCGGTCATGGCTGACATTTTCCCGCATGCCCAGGAATTGGTATAACGAGTAACCTCGTCAACAATCGGTTTGTTTATTTTTTCCCCCCTTGCCTACGTCTTGTTTGCGGGGCTGCACGATAAAAAATTCCGGATTTATCTCGACGGCCCTGTACTTTCGAATAAATGAGCGGAATTGTTCTGTAGGTCAGAAACGGAGGGAAAAACATAGCATAGGCAGAAACACGAGGACTGTCGGTAATGAGTGCAAACATGCGGCTAACGAAACTATTCGTGGGATAGAACCAGCGATCCATTATTTCCACTATCGAACGATACGTGGATAGGAGAAATACGTATACATAGAATATAGTGTACACGTATAGGAGGCACGTGGCCGGCTCGCAAGCAGAGCAAACACGGAATTCGCGGCGTTCCATGGTACGCCTTTCACTTTCGTTCTCTTTCGGTTGTCCGTCTTATTCCCGTGCGCGAAATATCGGGCCACGTTATTAACGAAGATTTACGGGAGATAAAGCGCCGATTAGAATGTCGATACAACGTTACTGTTGGCAATAAGGGTTGCTTCAGTGTCAATGTTTATCTCGGCTCTGCATATACGTAATCGGTTCCCACGGTCATGTTCCGCGTCATTTTTTCGAAAGGCCTCCCACGCACCGGTCAGCCATACCTGAAACACCGAGTCACACCGTGCGCGAGTTTTTACCACGAGGAAAATCCGTCCTAAACTCGAATGAAATAGAAAGCAGGGGAGTATAGCATACTGAATACGGCATACGGTATACAGGCTGTGCCAAAGCTGTTGTACAGTAAATCCTCCAAAGTCGCAAGAGCCACCGGGAGGTTAGTTTGTACAGTTGAGTTAACGGACACTATTTTTTTCACCTTCAAAGTCCGAGCTGAACGTAGATAAAACCGGCTTCGAAAAAAACAAAAATGCTGTAATAAAATAAGGTATGAAGAAAACGAAAAACGAAAAAAAAATGCACTGAACAGTATGATATAATTTCCATTTCATTTATGTGAATACGCACGAACTGTTAATGTAAAATAAAAATAACAAACAAAAATGCACTGAAAAGTATGAAATAATTTCATTTTGATTTGTACGAATACACACCAACTGTTGATAAAATTAATTAAAATAAAATTGATGAAAAGAAAATATTAAATACCACATTAAATACAATTTAATTTCCTTTTGATTTGTATGAATACACGCCAACTGTTGATAAAATTAATTATAATAAAATTGATGAAAATAAAATATTAAATACCACATTAAACACAATTTAATTTCCTTTTGATTTGTACGAATACACACCAACTGTTAATAAAATTGATTAAAATAAAAAATTGATTATTAAATAAAATAAAATATTAAGTACCACATTAAATACAGTAAATCTTTTCAGAGGCGGCGCAAAATGGAAAATTTTCGACACTGGACATTACGGAAATTCTTAAATGTTTTCATTTTTTTCATACTTTTTTTTATTACAGCATTTTTTTTTTTATAAATGGGTTTTTTTTAAAAAATTTTTTTTTATTTTACACTTTTTAGTAGAACGTGCAGTATTTGTTGTAGGGTACTGTGAGGTGATTTTTTTCCCTAGCTAATAATCATCAAAAATGCTAATAATCGTTATCAAAAATATATTCACCCAATTTAGATGGTAAACCATCTCCAGTGGAATATTTGCGGATACATCTCCTACTAACTGTGAAAGATTCTTTGCAGAGTAACACCAACTAATATGTTTTTTGCTATAACAATAGTTATTAACAATAACAAATTCTAT